>VXAY01005689.1:239855-295307 GCA_013399855.1 Oxyruncus cristatus
AAAAAAAAAACCAAAACCAAAAAAAAAAAAAAAAAAAAGATTGGAAAAAAGGGGTAGACACTGCTGCCCAGTGAAGCAGTGCAACAACTAATCTCTGAGCTGCAAGGACTGAACTTTTCCTTCCCTCTGGAGTGGGGTGGAGAGGAAGAGGGAAATAAAAAGGAAAATTTTAGTCATAATTAGTGTCTTTCCTGATAAAACTTCATCCTTATCTACTTTTGGTCAGAGACATAAGACCTAAGAGAACAATCTTTGAAGAAGTGTACTGGGACAGAAGAACATTTGGCCAGTTTTTCCCAAAGCTACATTTGCTTGAACTTTCATTGATCCCATTTCTAAAGGTTTAAACTTCTGCCTTATCAGCAGTTTTAGGGGAAATTGAATGAAATATTTGGGAGATAGGAGGGTTTTGGAGTCAGTTTCCTGGCCTGTCTACTTCTTAAATGATGAGTACCATGAATGAGACTGTACAAATGGTCGTGGAGGGGCTTAAGATACCTGTTATGCAAGGCAAAATGGCACAATGGGTTTAAGGTGTCTATAGCTACCCAGGCTCCTTAAGGAACCCGAGCTATGTTTGTAGTTTTAAATGTCATCTGCTTTCCACAGCTTGATGTGCATTGAATGCTTGCTTTGAAATAGGAAATTGAAATTGGGGGGTGATGATGGGATTTTCAAATGGAAAAAAAAAATGAAGAAATGATGATATCTTTATCTTTTAGCACTGTTTTAAGGTACATTTTCTTAGGATCACTTGGACTTTAATCTAAGCACTTTATGTTCAGTTAAGCATAAAAGGTGCTTCCATATTTTAGCATTAGTGGTTTTGAAGGATGTTTCATAGAATCAGATAAAATTAACTCTAATTAAGTGGGGTTATGTGATTTTGGTTTTTCGGCTTTGCTATTTCTTTTTAAAATCATAGACAACAGTGTGCCACCTGCCTGTGGATTACACCAGGAATAAGTAGTTGCTCCATCAGACTTCCAACTCTTAGAAGGGTTACCTAAATATTCTCATATTCAAATATGGGTATTCACGGCAGTGTGGTTTTAATAGAATGTTTTAATTTTTATTGCATTAGAATGTCATTATTTTATATCACAGCATATCATATCACTATGGCAATTTTGCTGCATTCTTAAATATTATAGGAACTAAATTTCTTTATACAACCCAAATTAAATAATCTCGCTTGAAACTGAAGCATAAGAGTAATATTTATTTGGACTTCCTGTCATATAATTTTTATTTCTGCCATGGGGGTTTATTTCACAAAATATGCCAAGTGGATTTCTCATTTGAACAAAATAATTCAGCACTGTATTGTCAAAGTAAATTTTTTTAAGTAAATCAGATTTATCTTATATTTTTTTTTGTGCTTTTGTAATATTTTATCAATATGGATAAGTATTTTAATGGACGTATTCTGATAAATAAAATATACTCTTCGGTTTACATACTAGACTTAGTCAACCACATGATTTCCAAGGAAATTAATGCTGTTGCAACATATATACGTATGTAAACATATGTATTGCCCTTAATTTTAAGTGCTAGTATAACACTGTACAGATGTCCTTTTACAATTGCTAGGATGGAAGGATTTAAAACGCGGTGATATGAATACAGTCCCCTGCTGTGTCCTTGAAATTAGTTGCTATCTTCCATGGCTTAAGCACAAAATACCCCATCTCGGTAGCCATGAAATTACATATAACCTTGAATTAACTCTGATTATCACTTCACATCTTGTTCTAGTTCGCTCATAGTAGTTCTGACTATAGTAAAACCTGCAGAGGTGTTTCAAAATTTTTGTTTAGTATGCACATAGAAAGCAATTATATGAACCTTCTTGCTCTTCCATGACAAAAATAAGCAGATTTCTCAAACTGACACATGCGTATCACTGGGATGCAATAATTTGCTCACTTTCTGCCATTGAGATTTACTTTTGTAGGCCACTACAATGCTTCCTAAAATATCTGTTCTGTCCAGAGTTTCTTTCTGGGAAATAACTTACCCTAGTTTTTCAATTTTCCCTATTCCCACGTTTGAAGTGGGGAACACTACCCACCCATCTTACCATGATGCTGCAGAAGTCTATCAACAACTGCTGAAGTGATGAAATACCTGTGAATCGTGTTAGCTAGAAGACAATTTGGAAAAAATAGGGTTTGCTTATTAAAATAAAATAATGTAGTAGTAGAAGTAGTAGCAGTAATAATAGCAACAACTCCAACCACCACCACCAAAACAAAACCACAAATTCTGCTTCACTCTGAAGTGTAGTATTTTTGAGGGTGGAGAGTATGTGTTTGTGTGTGTTGAATGTGCTGCTATCGATATCAGCCATTTTCATTTTATAATGAAGGAGAATTTTGTTACTTGCATATCAGTCACCAAATGGATGAAATGCTGTTTCAATAAATCCCAGTAAAATTAGAATCTCGCTCTGGTTTTTCATCAGGAAGGTACTCATAGCAGAACCTGACAACATAGCACTGGGATGGACTTCTTTGTCCTGGTGCTTGCAATCAGAGGCCATTACATTATGCTATCCTTTGTATACACTTGTCAAAGCCACAAGAAAAAAAGCAGATATAAGAGTGGGTGCTCAGAATTTCACCATTCCCACAAATTAAACACCTTCTTATTTCAGGAGCAATTGTTTCTATAACCAGTTTATAAACTTTTGTTCTGTCCTTGTTTCAGTGATAAATTTTTAAAATGCCTTTGTGTTCCCATTCTCCCATTTTTCCTATATAGAGAAATAAATCTCTGAGGTCTTCTCTTTTCTTCTGTTCACCTGTGGGTCCTTCCCAGCATGTGTCCTAGTAAGAACCCGTATTTCCTCTTGGCATGGGACTAGAGCTGTTCACCATCTTGCAGCTGAGGCTTTGTCAGTACCTTCTTGAAGGGCTACCAGTCTCTACGGGAAATAGTTTTGTTGGCACATCCTAACATTTAGTTGTTCCACAGTGGAAACATGTACATGGCTCATCATCACCCCATGACAGAATATGACCTGCCTCCTTTTCCATAATTTCTTACTGATATTTCCTTGCAGATAGAAGAAACTATGGAACTTATGTTCTGTTACTACTTAAGGTACTGTGGGAAACATGAAAATTACATCACCATGGTAATGAATATCTTTATAAAGCACCCTTCTGTATATGGACATAATTGTAGAGACCTATCCAAAATATGCAAACTATTACTTAGTTATAAATGTAATGTCAGTGATTTTCACTGTTCAGTTATGGTAGGTGACTTCTGAAATCAGATGGTGATCCTTATTTTAACAGGAAGCTTGTGAAGCCAGTGAAGTGCATCTATGGATCAAAATGTCATGCTAAAGAATTCCATTATAATTTTGTTAAATTTGAACAATGTTTTAAAAAAAAACAAGAATACTTGGTTCACAGATTTGATTAGCATCATGTTTGGCTTCATCAGCACAGAAGGGAGTAAAAATGCTTAGGCAGTGAGATAGGGGCAATCTACTTTGATTTGCAGCTTTCTGCTCCAGTAAGTGCCTAAGGGCAGGCAGCATGCACAGAATCATAAAATCATAGAATCAACCAGGTTGGAAAAGTTCTCTGAGATCATCAAGTCCAGTCCTTGATCCAACACCACCATGGTTACTAGACCATGACACTAAGTGCCACATCCAGTCTCATCTTAAAAACTTCCGGGGATGGAGAATCCACCACCTCCCTGGGCAGCCCATTCCAATGTCTGATTACTCTCTCTGTAAAAAATTGCTTCCTAATATCCAACCTAAACCTCCCCTGGCAGAGCTTAAGGCTGTGCCCTCTTGTCCTACTGCTGGTTGCCTGGGAGAAGAGACCAACCCCCACCTGGCTACAACCTCCTCTCAGGGAGTTGTAGAGAATTATGAGGTCTCCCCTGAGCCTTCTCTTCTCCAGGCTAAACAACCCCAGCTCCCTCAGCCTCTCCTCATAGGACTTGTGCTCCAGTCCCTTTACCAGCCTGGCTACTCTTCTCTGGAGCTGCTCCAGCACCTCAATGTCCTTCCTGAACTGAGGGGCCCAGAACTGGACACAGCACTCCAGGTGTGGCCTCACCAGCGCTGAGTACAGTAGAACGTTAGATTTTTTTTCCATTGTCTTCTCATAGATGTTGTTGCTGCTGTGTATTTTGTAACCAACATATACTCTTTGTAAGGTTATAAATTAGGTCCTATGAAATTATTGAAAACTTTACAAATAATAAAAAAACCTGAAGTCACCTCTTAAGTCATATGCTCCCTTTTTCATTGTCACAAAACAATTCAAGTGAAAATACTAAAGTCTATCTCTTTCCAGGCAACATTCAGTCTCTTTCTTTGACCTTTTCATGTCTGCTGGGGAACATCTGCACTGTTTTCATCAGACAAGAACAGGCTGCAGCCAGTGTTGTCAGCCTGGCTGCCTTATCTTCACAGTAAGAACCCTATTATAACACATGCAGGGAAGGACATGGACTGATTTCCAGTGCATCATTAGTACAAGGAACTCATCAGTCAAATAACTCATATTACCAAATGCACCATTTGAGCCTCAACATTCTTCATGAAGTCCAACAAACCACAAGTTTTTCGTCAACAAAGACAGTTGAAAAAAACTTTGTCTGCCTTACACTATTTCTGAAGAATGCATAAAATGTGTACTCAAACAAAACAAACCAAAACAAAAATAAAGAAACCTTCATTCCATTGCAACTGATGCAATGGAAGATATTGCATCAACTAAAATTCTGCCCACTGGGACTGGAATCAAGGAGAAAAACAGTGCATGGGAAGGATATAAAAATGCAAGAAAATTACTATTTTGAAGAAATCTTTCTCTGTAGGCTCGATAGAAAAAAAAAATTATTAAGGTTTCAATTTTTTTTTGAACTCGAAGTTGGTCAATAAAACCAAAGAGCCACTCAAACTATTGGAAGATGCACTATGCATGCACCTGTAAGTGTAGCCATTCTGTGTGAAGCAAGAAGCAACTGTGACAATGCACATACATTTTAGTAAATAAAAAGTATATATATAAAAAATGCAGGTACATCAACATCAGATCTGGAAAAAAGATTTAATTAGAGGTAAAAACAGAACAGATCTTGAATCAAGATTAACAGAACCTGCTATTTTGACAGTCTGGCCTCGTGTACAACAACTAAGAAAATTTAAGCTATCTGTGGCAAGGTTAATGCAATGTCAGTATCCCTCCCTCACACCTCATAATGCATGCAATGTCTGTGGAAATACAAATCTGTACAAAAAAGCCTGTGTGTTGATAATGCTATTGTTGTAATGACTAAAAGTACCTGAAAGCAGTGCGTTTTTAGAGCTCTGGTATATCACACAGTTTCAGTGGTCACCACAGTGAAAACTGTGGTATTTGAGCTTAACCAGCATATTTACTGTGGACTCAGTTCCTTGTTTATCATTAATTGCATAAGCAACAAAGTCCCAAGACTTCTAAAGGAATTGGTATGTAACTTCTACTAAATCTGAGATGTATAAACTTCAAAAGTAGTACATTGGCCCTGTTAGACTGTTGAATGCCAAAACACCTTCATGTAGTTTGTCAGTAAAGACTTAATTCTTGTTTCGTTCCAAGACTTCAGAAACAGTACCAGCAAATGTTCACCCAAAGGACAGAATCCTGCTCTTCTGCAGAATTCCTGAATGGGTACAGAGTAGTATCAACTCTGGGGGTCTGTCTCTACTCAAATCAGTGGATATTTTTCTGTTGATTCCAGAGACAACAAGTTTCATGCCTTCAGTTTGACTGGAAGGTCTTGCTCATTTCATGATAGTTTTGCCAGTATCTGAATAAGAGTGCTCTGGCCAAGGGCAGAGTAGGGAAGTATTGAAGCTAAGAGCTCTCACTATGGTCTGGGCAACTGACGGAGCTTTGCTGACACAAGCACCCATCTAGATCAGTGGAACAAAGTACACCAGAGAAGAGCTTTTAGGTGGACCCGATCCAGTTTGTCAGCAGACTTCCCTTTTGCTCTACTTAGAAGATTCCTGCCTCATGAAGTATTAACTGGAAAATTTATTGGCCATAGCAGCAGAAACCTAGAAACTATGAAAGGAAGGTTTTACACGTTAATTTCACCACTCTGCTGATAATTCTACTTGTAGTGATTTGGTCCTTGCGTATTACAGGTTAACATGTTGGTACATGCTTACTGCTGGGCTGACTTACAGTACAGAGCTGAAAGGATGTTCTGTTTTGCAAATTTCAAAAATGAAAAGTAAATGTTTCTGAAAATATTTCTAAGACATGCTTTGAATCTCTTGTTTGAATTTATATATGCATTGCAATAATAAAAAGCATTCTGAACATCACCCAGAAAGAATAGCTCTTCAAATGTTCTTCATCAATGACCAAAAAATACTGCCCAAGATAGGTGGGGTTAAACTAGAAGGATATGGAAGTAGAAATATCAATTGTTAAGGGAATACTGAAGATCCTGGGTGATAAAACCAAATACTTAGCTCATTCTTTGAATTTTCCATGTGTGACTAGCAAAGCATGTCTCAAAAAGTCCATATTATTATCTTAATTTTGCAGATGGGGAAACAAACAGCAATACAGTATATCAAAGGGGCTACCAAGAATACTTAATCTTTTGACTGTTTGGTCTCAGTAAGTAGTACTTATTTGTAGGAATTTAAAACTCTGTAGTTTGTTCTAAATGTACAGTAATGGTGTGGCTCTCTCTAGAAGGAAAATCACCATGGAAAAGACAATTTTATCTCTTGGCAGGTTGCTCTTGTTCTTTTCATATTTTCTGTGGCTAATCAAAAAGCTGCATATTTACTGCAGACCTGCTTAACAAAACTTCTTAAGAACACATTTTAGTGGGATCAAAGATACACTTAATAAGATTTCCTGTTTCAAAATAGGCCCCTCAGTTTTCAGCATCTGCAGCAAGAATCTTGCCTGGCTGCAGAGCCTGCACAGGGGAAAAGGAATATGCCAGTTATAGGCAGAAGGCAGATTTGGTATTAGCTTTAACTAACATTGTATAACCTCAATACTAATGTCTTACTGTCTTTTTGCTAGGTATGTCAAAGAAGGACTTGTAAACATCTCTTTTCTCCTTCACTTCTAGTAGGATTCAGCAGCACTAACTGGTGCTACGAGGGTCTGTTCCAGCATTTAAACGAAGAATTCAGCCACAATATAAAGAATTCCATTTTCTGTCTAGAAATAGGAAAACTAGGCCTAAATCTAGCTCAAGAAGTCGACACCTTCTTTTCTACGACTCATGTTTCTTTCTAACTCTTCCTTATTGTGCGTAACTGAGACCATTTGCCTGTCCAAAATGAAGGAAATACTAAAACTCAAACCTACAAAGCACTGCTATGAAGTGCTGTGGCTGCAGAGCCTTGTCTGAGCACTCCCCTAGGGGACAAATCTGTGATTCTGCCTTCACTTGGAAACAGCTCTGACCAAAGTGTATAGATTGGCAGGTAAGTAAGCCCATTTTAAAGAAAATGTTAATAAGATACAGTGTACAGAGGCAAACTCTGTAACTATCATGTGGGAAATCTGGAGCTGCTTTACTGAGGTAAATGGAGTTCCTCAGGTGTGCAATTGTTTGGTGTCTAAGTAAACTTGTGATTTAACATTGTTTAAATAAAAATGTAAATATATTGAGGGAAAGAGACCTTTCTTGTTATGGAGCTAGGATTAGACTCCCTTATCTCCAATCAGAGCAGAAATCTAGATACATAGGGCTGTAAGAAATGGATATTCTCACACAGTGTGGGAATCATTTTTCTCTTTAAAAAGTATGTGAATGAATTCTGAGGCTTTTGAGAGAAAAGTGTTGTAGTACCCAGAAAGCTATGTTGGTCCAAGCGGAAAGTGTCCAAGGACAAATGCATGCTTGTTCCAGTAGAAGAAATGGAAGGAAGCTCTTGTTCCCTCTCTTCTGCCAGGCAAAGTTATGCCTCTTCTCTGTTCCAACAGATCACAGGGAGGAAAGAGATGTCACAAATTTGTCTGGTCAAATGCCAGATCCTGATTATCCTTTCCATTTGCCTAAGGGACAGCACAGCTGATCTAAGCTGACTGTAAAGCACCTCTGGTAAGAGCGATTTGGATAGCCTAAGGATCTTATATTTAAATGCGATTTAAGTCCACTACTAATTTTATTTGAAGCAAAGATATTTCTGCAAAGTTACTTAGAACCTATGTAAGTTATTGGGCACAGCAAATTCCATGGACAGATGGAAGTGAGATTTCATCATTGTTTCAGTAGATCCTTCAAAGGACTGTAGGGACAGTTTGCAGTCATCCACACTAACCTGCTGTTCCTCTTTGGTGCTTATCATCTGTGCAGGATAAGCAGCAGGTCACTGTTTGCCCCAAATCCACAGAGGCCTGCCCTTGTTCTCACTTCAGTGGTTTATAGTCAACCTCAGTAGAAGGCCTAAGCAAAATTTATATGTTAATCTAGTCTGCTGATTTACATAGATATTCACTGTATTAAGATGTAGGACAGCAGAACAGGACACAAGAAGGAGAAATTATGGGACTCCCGCCTTTGGTCATGTGTAGCTGTACAAGGCATGCTATGAGAATCAGTACACAGCAAGGAAAGAAGCCTCATTAATTACAGCATGGGTGTGGCCTTCCACTGAGATTTGGCTTACTCCTTCTGGGATTTATGTAAAAGTCTTTTAATAATAAAACATTGGAAGGAGCAACTACTGTTACCTGTTATCCAGAAAAAGATTTTGGATGAAGAATACTGTAAAATAAATGGAGTACTTCACAAACCACTTGAAAGTTTTGTGAAATGCAGGTGGAACACTGCAGCCATGTGGCAACATACTACAATAGAGTGTGGCAATGTAAATAAAAATAAAGAAAAATGTCACACTCTTCAATAAATATTTAATATAAACCAAATAGCCCCAGTTTTCCCAAAAGGTTTCTTGGCCTCTCCCTGTCTCAAATTATTGTGTTTGTTTACAATGAACTGTAGCTGTCTTTCACCCAAAGAGAAATAAAAGGATTTTCTTTGATATACTGAGGTATTGAAATCAATAGAAATTTAGTTTTAACCCTTCCAGAGCAGACATAGTTGTTTTCAGTCTGCTTTTTGAAAAATGCTTTATAAAATAAATACACAAGCATTACAGTTATTTACATAAGGGTTAAAAGAAATGAAATTACTGAAATTTCAATGTAATAATCTTTCCTCCTGTAAGCCCTCTGACTGAAAAAAGCAAGGGCTTGGTGTTTGAAGAAGCACACGTTATTTTAGCCTCCACTGTAAAAGTATTTTTATTAATTTTGTGTCATTGAGACAAAACCTGGGGTATCTAATCTGAAAAATGTGGAAAATCATGTAATTGTATCCTTAACAGGAGCTTATAATATATTCTCTATAAATTAAAGCTCACCATGCTCTTTTATTTTGAATACTCCTCGAACATGCAGATAGTCAACACTATTTGATGAGAACAAAAATTATATACGTGGGGAAGATATTACTTCTGTGTCTTCTCAATTCATCCTCCAAGTAAACTTTCTGAACCACCAGTTTTTGTAATCTAAGACTTTCTGACACATACGTTCATTTACTTGGTGTATGGTAATTAAATAGCAGATGGCATGAAAAAAGTAAGGGGGAAAAATAAAAAAATCAGCGTTACTTAAGATCAGCCCTGGCCTGTTGTTGAACTCAGGCAAAAGATGTCTTCACTGCAGATTCTGTTTATTGCTGCAGTGCCCATCTCTAATATAGTAGTTACATTTTACCATGGAAACAGACTCATCTTTTTATTTCCAGTCATAATCACTGTTGTTTGGTTGGTTTATCTGTCAACCCTTTCTAATTGTTGTTTTCAGATTATAATTGTACATATTCTTGTAAGTTAAACTTTTCCAAAGCTGAAAAAGGAAAGAAAGTTAAAATTAAAGAAAATGCAAAGAAATAGTTTGTCAAAATGGGGACTTGGCAATTAATTGAGAAACAGTACATAATCTTATTGAATAGCTTAATTTTAACCACATTTACTAGGACAAAAGAATTGTATTTCTGTGACTTTGGAATAGTAAAGTTTTGGAGGTGAAAAATAACAAACACAGATGTTGGAGAAATTGATGAGTACCATTACAGCGTAATGAATACATTGCAGTTTTTCTTGTCATTTGATTACGATTATTTTGAGATAGGTATATGAAACCTCATGTCTGAGAATCAAATGCCACATTTATAAAACCAGTACCGTAAGCTGTTTTCATCATGAAGAATGAAAGCTTGTTCTTCAACAGAGATTAAATAGCCTGCTGTTGGGGGTAGCAAATGTGGACCTATTTGCTTATGGCAGAAAAGCTGGGATTATCGCTTGAGATGTTAGCACATGACACTCAATAAAAAAAAATTAAGAAATATATTCTAAGCTAGCTATACATACCTGTGTGTTTGGTCCTACTTGATGTACCAAAAGAGTATAAAGTCTAAGGATATTACCACTTCACTGAGCTAAAAATATATAGATAGGTTGCAAAATGGCAACCTCCAAAGAACATTAGCTAAAAAGTTCCGTTTAATTTAGTTTTGTTAGGTCATGAACTTGCCTGTTATTATGAACAAAGAAATGTGTCCTTAAGCAGGTTCTGAATGAAAATGAAAAGAATGAAAAAGAAACAAATGCTTGTGTAGAACACCCAGCCAATTGCATGGAGTAGTAGTAATAAGTAGTAAGTGGAGCAGAGATGGCCATGGGAGTAGTGTGGCTGATGCATTTTACAGCAGGTGAAATACTGCAAACAAGTAAAAATATAAATAGGCTTGAGGAACCAGTGTATTTTAACCTTTCTTTAAAAAATGAAAAATCCTTTTAACAGAGAAGACATTTTCAAATATTTAAAACATGACACTGATATAACATGTTGTAAGAGTGGAAGAAGTTTCTGGGGTTTATATTCTTTTCTAACAGAAGCCAAAACATAGAAAATTGTCTTACAGAGAATGATTTCATCAGCCTTCTTTATATCACTAAGGAAGCTTCATGCTGAGCATTTAGACTGGAGACAGATCAAAATGCAGATGCTTTATTTGGTTACTTAATAGCTTAATAGGCTTTACAGATTATTACTCTCACAAGCCTTTTTGAGCTTATAAAATCCTGATGTATTTGCTATTAGAAATTATGAGCTCAATCCCAAAAACTCTTACTTGCATGAGCCCCTTTGTGAATTGCCTGACCTTTAAGAGTTTGCAAGGCCACCATCCTGTGCTTACAAAAAGACAGTAAGTGCAAGAAATTCTCAAGGAGAGCCAGTTAGCCTATAAAACTATCTTATTCCACTCCACTTAGTCCCTTCCTAAAGATTTTTACCCCATTTGCATTCATGCCGTAGCTAACCAAAAAGCAAATGGATTGTATGTGGTAGACATTAATCAAAACTGTATTTATTTAAAAACTGTGGGGTTGGATGACACTGGCAAGGAAGAGGAGTCCTCACTTGGAGCAGGCACAGTGCAGGAGATAGTTTTGCAGAAGTATCAGATTACAAAGTTTGTTCAGCTGCATTCAAATTCAGAAATGTAGCTCCTCATAGCCCGGCATGAATGTACTCAATAATACATCTCTAGTTTGCCATGGTTTTCCCAAGGGTTCAGTTACACTGCCACTATCCCATAAACTCCTGGGTGACTATCCCCTTGGGTGTTCTAGCCTTGCTTTTTGTTTTGCTTTATGATGTTGATTTTTTCATATTAGACCAAGTCTTCTTGACCATTAAGCTGATGTTGTCATCCTTGGTCCGAAATTAATGCCAATGGAAGTTCTGCTTTATGACTACATTTCTGTCCGGAGCTGTTATAGCTACAGTCTTAAAACATCTGTGGAGTTACTTGAAAAGGTGTGATGAGGAGTTTGTTACAAAAACTGTGCGCAACCTGATAATTCTTCAGTGTCCGGGGCTTTCTAGTTGACAGGCTGCTTCTTTTAGCACTGAAGCTGTTTGCTCTTTCAATATTTCTATAGCTTTTCCTCCAGATGTTTAGTGGTGTGGTTCAGGGAAGAGATAATTACCAACTATCACTGCAAGAATTTCTAGCTTAAGTAGCATAAATGTGTACATTTGGAGTGTATCTACAGGAATCATAATTGCATCTCTCCATGATACTTACTCAAAACTGACAGTATTTCATCTGCAGTAGACAAATTCACTGCCAGCATCATGTTTTTTAGTAGTTCTGCCGATCTCTTGTGAAGATGTGAGATTTGCACTGCATGGCATTTTCCACTGAGGTATTTAAAAGTTCTGTTGGATATTTCTGACCACAGCAAAGGTCATATGTAGCTCTTAGTCCTGAGATCAGTGACAGACCTTGCAGAAACACTGACAGTTCTACAGAAAAATGCAAGATATGAATATGTTAGTGCTATAAACCTAATCAAATTAAAAAAAAAAAAAAAGAAGAAGAAGAAATCAAGACTGATTCAGAAAGTGTGTGTGGGGAAAAAAATTACACAATCAAATGGTCCTTCTTCAGAGAGTTTCAGTCTGAAGACCAGAACAGAACCAGAGTAAGAATCCGTGATCAAACCTTTTCTGCAGAATATTGCAAAACCTTGCTCATTAACTGGGATTATTTCTGTTTAACATCCTAAAATTGTAGTTTTGTTTAAAGGACTATTATAAAGGCACAGGAAAAAGTTCATTTTTGTTCATTTGTATGAGTGAGTCACCTACTACTTAAAGCTGAAGTTTCACTTAAAAGAACCTAAGAAACTAAGAAAAAACAACTATGAAGAAGCCAATACCTTCTACCTGTAACTTTTTTAAACAACCGTTAGTCTTGCTGCAGCCATTGCTGAAAATATTTACTGATGCCATGGGAAGATAAATAAAAAAATATGGGGTATAATGTTTAAGAAGACGGTTTGCTTCTCACTGTATGCTAGACTAGATCTTGCATGTGACTGCACCACCACTCTCAGCTCTTTAATGCAGAAATGAAAACTCACTTGCTTTAACTTGTTTAATCCTAATAAGTGGCTTATGTCAATCTGCGTTTCAAGGTTGTCTTTACAAGGATAAAGCAGCAAAAATAGCATTTTATAAATGAAACTGAAATTCATCTTCATGGTTTAGTTTCCTTCTGGAACCAGAAGAGTTTGTAGGTATTAGACAGTAGGCATTACTTTGCGTAAATAATAAATAAGGCATATTTAGAGGGATAAATGACCTAGCAGATGAAATCCTTTTTGTCATCAGTGAAAAGCTATTCACAGAATTTAGATCACAGAGCAAGATTTCTCTTCAACTAATTAAAGAAGGGAGCAAAGGAATTAAGAAAATCTAGTGTATTTTTTCTAAAAAACTCACACATGCAGACATCATAATAAACTGTGAGGTCCTAGATAACAAAACAAAGTGCAGAGGTTATTCTAATTCTCCTTTCTGTACAGGGCTACATATTTTAAGAGACAAAATGCCTGAAATTATTAACCAAATTAGTACTCCAATTTACCTGTTGAAAGAATTACTTGAGAATTGATAATGAAGGATTTGCTCCAAAGCCTTTAAATCACTCTATTTCAATTAAATACCAAGCAGGGTGTGATTACAGGAAATTCATAGTGCAGTAATGCCAGTGAAGAGACTTTCCGTTCTAAGTAAATTTTATGTAAGTAGAATCCACATTGTCACATCAGATTTTCACAGTTTTGTCCAACCCAACTTCTATTTGCAGAACTTGTGATGAAAGTGATTGAGTTTTGTTTGTTTGGAACATTGCTACTTCTAGTTCTTTGGTGTTCTGATTTACTTAATTGTAAGATGCACTGTCTTTCTATTATTAGATTTTCACAGTACCTTCATCAGAGACATATAAAAGTCGTTTTGTTGGGTATTCTTTCATGGTCCTGGAAGGCATAGTTAACTTGTGCCACAAATGTTTCATGATCACTATGATTTTTTATAAAAAAAGATGCAGTCTTAGATCTAAAGATTATTTTTACTTGGCAAGTCATAGTTGGAAAGATTTAGCCAACAAGTCTACATTTCTCTGGAAGATTACTGTCCTGTGTTTCCAAGGGGTGAATAACATAAATTCAGTGTATTCCCCCAAAATATCAATGGTTAGAATTCAGTCTGCCCCTGTAACTGCTTCTTGAGCAGAAAAGAAAGCCTTTATAGACAGAATTTTCAGGCAGTTATTTGATGTTTTATTTAATAAGAAGATAGATAAGAGAAAAGCACCACTGATTCTGTGGGTAGCATATTTTCTTCAGGCTCACAAAAATTTGTACTTTCTGTGTTTACTTTTTGCCTTTTTTAGTTTTATGTTTCTCAGCTTGTTTTCATCCAAGATATCATGTCATTGTTTGTATCTAAACCAAAGGATGAACCTTTTCTGTGATTACAATTAATACAATTGTAAATAGAGTTTTTATAGTTGTGTTAGCCAACTTATTTGCATCAGTGAAATTAATATATGTAGCTTTTCCACAGGACTGTTAAGACTCTAGAGAACAGTTTTTTCCATAGGATATACAAAAGTTTGGTCTCTATGCTAGCTTCTTGGTCCAAGGTCTTTGGTGAAATGACCAGTCCATCCCCATGCAAATCCGTATTTTACTATTCTACAGCTGTGCCCAGAAAATTGCTAGGGATGGGCAATGCTGCAATAGGGTCTGTTAGTACACCAAAATCTGCTACCACACTGATCAACTCTGCAGTCCTTTTTTTCACAGATGGCATTATTAATCCAGCAGACAGAAGCAGTTCTTGTTTATACCCAACCTGAACAAGCTTTCTTCTAGAAAAGAAGCATGAAAGGGTTTGAATCCTGTTATAGTTCCTGCTTTGCCATCCTTTAATGAGCTCAGAGAGTAGTTTATAATGTTGTCCTTACTTGCCTGTGATTGACTGTGGTGGTGGCCAAGCGTGAAAACAGCGAGTGGTGTGGCGTGTGGCTGAGCCGCAGTGTGACTGCTCTCATGGTATGTAAAGCTGCTCTGGATACTGCTAAAACAGGAGTGGCCAGGCAGTCCTTTCTCTGGGAGAAACAGCAGCACAACTCACCATAACTTACTATGGCATTAGGAAAGCAATTTTAAACATGTATTATTTTTTCAAACAGCCGTTGATGTGAATGTTGGCTAACATAGGTGGCATATGAAGTGATTTAAAGGCTTTTACAAAAATATTCAGGCAATTGATCTTATTGGAGCAGTTGAACTCCCTAGATCATCAATGCAGTCTGATCTGGCTTGTCAGGGTAAGTAACTGGATCTGGAGCCCCCATCTTCTTAGCTCTGAGTGTTGCATGTCAGAGATACGTGACTGGAAACTACACCAAGGTCTTGAAATCTTTGCGTCTGGCTGTTTCCTGGGAGAGGCTCCAGGCTGAGCTGGCAAAATTCTGACAATTTGCAGGGTGGAGGTAGAGTCTGAATATAAGACTGCAAAAGCCCCTGTCCAGAAATGTCTGGGAGAAGGTGTAAAATATAAGCACATCCTAAAGATAAACCACAACTCAATATGCAGGCAGTAACATCCAGAGAAAGAGAATTTTTATTTAGTGGGTTGTAATGGCTAGTACATTAGTGATTCTTATAGCTGCAAATGCAGTAGGATCTGTTATCCAGTGGACTCTTGAGGCTGGCAAACATTTGTATTGCAAAACATGTTTTATTTTTACTGTCTTTTTCTTTATATGTAACAAATTAAGGGATGGTCACCCTCTTCGAGTGTGCTGTGGAATAAATATCACATCTCTTCTGGTGTGTGCTACCAGATCCTGGTCTCAATTAATTTAGTTTTATGCTAATCCCATGGAGTGAATTCATAGTGGTGTGAAACCATACTTTGAGCCAGACTTTTTTGTTATTTTGATCTGTTGGAGGTTTTCCATGCCAGTATCCCCTGTACTTGTTGTTTCTTCATCAATATCATGATTTTACTTCACCTTCTTAATGTTTACCAAGTAATTGCTAAATCTATGTGAACCAGAATGAAAAGATTTTGATAATTCAGATTTGACTAGAATATTGAAAAACATGAATAGTTTGAGAGGAGATTTTTGTGATTGTATGTAGGAAAATTCAATTTGCAAACAGAACACTTAACAGTGACAGTTCTAATGATACTTTCCCATTCAGTAAGCAAGTTTTGAATCAAAAGGAAAGAAAAGATTTTAAACGAATAAAAAGCACTCTTCAGATATTTCTATAGATATCCACAGCAGAACTGCAGGAATATTATATATGTAGCATATTAAAAATATATGTACACAGAGATAGCTACAGTAAAATTACCAGTAAAGCAAACAGGAGGCAGACAGACTAAGGGAGTTTTAATCTGTCTTTCTTCTCATTCTGGCCACACACTGTTTTACAAATGGAAAGAAACATTACAAGATTCAAATACATTTATTCTTTTTACCCCCGTGGTCAGCATTGCAAGAATAAAAGCTCATTATCATAAATGATCATATATAAAACCCCATAAAATAAAAAGTGATTTCATAAAATCCTAATTGGAGACTCACAAACTCCCACATGAAAGAACCATGTTTACTAACAATTTAGCTTGATAGAGACACAGTTACCTGTATGTGCGTACATTGTTTACGGAAGTTTTTACATGCTTGAAGAATGATTACAGAATCATGTTGAAATAGGGATGTGTAGATTCATAGGAGTGGGAATTTTCTAGTTTCTGCCTTACTTCCAGATAGATTAAGAGTGCAAAGCATATAATGTTTTGTGGCTTACCTTTCCCTAAAGTTTTCTTTTATGAATAATTTAGTTGTATATGTAGTTTATCTTAGGGAACTAGGACAGCCAGATTTTTGTAGATCCATCCGTATGTACATTATCTGAAAACAGGGATTTACTGTGGGATGTTATTAAAGCCAAAAACATGGCAACTTAGAATGTAGCCACAGGAACTATTAAAGAATCACTAAAAATTTATACTAAGGCACAGAAAATATTTTTATTTGTTTTAATGGAATTCATACCCAGTATATTTCATTATGAGGGCCCAACTTTGCTGTGCAAGTTCAAATCTTAGTTTCAAATCCTCTCTGTCTTTGTGACTTCACTTAATGCCAGGGTTTAGTTTTTGTTAAAAACTTTCTCTAATCTTTCCATTTTCTGTAACTTTTACACTGAAGAAGGCCTAGTTGGGCTGAACGGTATTAAAAACAGTGGGGTGTGACAGTGGTAAATGCAGAGTTATGACCACACTTGTTACTGAAAGCAGATAGCTCAAACACTAGGTGCATCACTCTCAGATATAAAGGTGTGCCAGTTCCTGAAACAGAAGTGTCCTTGGTGGGCTGGGTTTCCAAACGGAATTGTGTTACATTCCTGCCAAAAAGATAGGAGAAAAAAAGGTCACAGTAAAGTCCAAGATGAAAGAGCTACTAATTCTGGGAGAAAAGTCATGAGGGAAAAGATCTCATGGCAGTCACAACTTCCTTGTGAGGGGAAGAAGAGGGGCAAACACTGATCTCTGTGCTGACCAGTGACAGGACCTGAGGGAATGGCCTGAAGTTGTGTCAGGAGAGGTTTAGGTTGCATATTAGAAAAAGGTTTTTCACCCAGAGGGGGGTTGGGCACTGAAACAGTCTCACCAGGGAAGTGGTCACAGTACCAAGCCTCACAGAGTTCAAGTGTTTGGATGATATTCTCAGGCACATGGTGTGACTCTTGGGGCTGTCATGTGCAGGGCTGAGTTGGACTTGATGATCCTTGTGGATCCCTTCCAATTCAGGGTATTCTTTGATTCTGTGATTCCATGACAGAGGCAGACAGCATTTGGGCATTAACTGTTGGCTAAAAGGAGGCTTACAGCTGAGAGTAATGGCATGGTCTTGTGCTTGTGACCCCTGCAGTCCTTAGAGAAACCATACTTTATTTTTTATTGTAGTGGAACGAAATTACATAAAAGATGGATGGAGTTACTGGGAGTTTCTCTTCTCTCTCTAATTTAAAGACCTTGCAGACTGTGATTTTGACTGGTGTTCAAAGTAACATTTTTCAGCAAAAGTCTCAGAGAAATTTCATTTTTGCAATGAAGATCTCCTGGCAGCTTAGAGGTGAATAAATGCATTTGTCATAGGCTGTAAACAGGAAAGAGAGGTGGAAGGCAGATACAAGCCTGAGGTATGGCCACTAGCTGCTTAGGCTGCCACCCTCACTATTTCACCATGAAATGCCTCATGCTTTCTTGTAGCTATATTCTTCTATTACACCCTTCCATGATTCTGTCCTCCCTAGCTCTAGTGCATCTGCTTCCCCCAATGCCTTATTCTCTTTGATCACAAGAGGAATTATCCTTGAAGCTGTACATTTAACTTAAATATTAATTAGAAAGCTCTTCTGGGAGGATCGAGCTTTGCAGAGGAGAGCAATAGAGCTGCTGCTTCTGCATTGGCATTAGGTTGCCTGCAGACATCTGGTTCATAGCTGCAGGGATAAAGCAACAATATGAAAGGCAGTGTGAAACAACAGACTTATGGAGGAAGGTGACTGCAAAGATTTTCTCAATATCCTTTGCTGTGCCATGTAGGACATAACTTCTCAAATGAGGTGTCCAAACACTGAGAATCAAAATGCAGAAGGTCTGATTTAAGGTCTTAGTGTTGTAACTCTGCATTTAGAAGAGTGTTGTTCAGGTCTTTCTGTCTCAGTTTCATCTTTTGGCTCCAAAGGAGTTAAAAGTAACCTGGTATGTGTATACTGCAGATTCTCCAGAATATGTGCCTGGTGCTCTCCAAAATCCCAGCATGCAGGATGCTCTTGATTTCAGAGCCACAAATCTTAGATCTCTTTCATCTCAATGCCAGAATATTGTAGAAAAATAGTTAAAAGGCAGGAGTAATCAGAATAAGACAGAAGCTGATGTAGTCCTCTTTTTTCTTCACTGAGTTTGAAGAAAACTAATTGGTTTACTTTATGGTTGTAGATGAAATTTGGAAATTCTAAGTTGCTTTTCTGTCCACAGCTCTATCAGGAACACTGGCAATACAGTGCTGGTTTCTTATCTGCAGGTTGTTCTAGAAAATTTATTTTTTATTTCTTCTCACCCAGATTTCCTCTCTATCATTTCTCACACCCCCAGTGGGTATAAGACAAACCCTTAGTTGTAATTTCCATGTGTCACATGATAAAAAGGACCTAGGAGGCAGTTGTAAAAAAGCTGAAAATGGTTGTATGATGGATGAATATGGAGGCAGATGGTATTCAATATCAGTTGTAAGGACAGTGAGCCTGAAATAACATTCATTCAAATAGGCAAAATTAAGGTATTTTCCACTGTTTTGCCTGGGACTTAATGTCTAGTTTCACATTTTAAAACTGAGACCATGTAATATAATCCAGTTAGTGGGTGAATAAAAAAAAAATTAAACCATCATATTTTCATTGGTTATTCTTTCAGAATGTTGAAGAATCAGTCTAATATCCTATGGGATGTAAAAATCACAATTGTTCTGTGTGCTTTGGTTACATGAATTCTCGTATAATCTTGTAAACCCACAGTCTCAGATCTGTTAGAAATATAAATAGTCCAAAAATGATTTTAGAAACCTTGAATGTTTCTTAGCTAATGAAACCTTGTCAGAGGTACTTTTCAATCCTTTACCTATAGCTAGTGGAGATGCTGCTCTCAAAGAAGTTCTGCTTTGTAGCTTATTGGAATGAACATCTAAGTGGTTTTCAGTAGGAGTTAGAAAGCCCAAAGAGCACAGTTAATTGCTGAAGAGAGGGCAGCCGTACCCAGTAACCTCCTCCTAAAGCAATCAGCCCTCTTCACAAGAACAAAGTTCTTTACAAACTGTGTCTCTATTCGCAGTTTACACAGGGGAAATGAAGGAACAGAAGCCAACTGCTAGATTTTGCCTATGATGTAAAATTGACACCCATAATTCTGCAGCCTAGAGCTGCCAGTGTGCTCCCAGTGGATGAGGATTTTAGATTTTGAAGCACAGTTATTTGAAACGTTTGTACCTTAATCCTAATTGTATTTGTGATGCTTTCCTTTATCCCTGCTTTCTCCTTTTTTAAAAAAATATGTGAATTAAACCACCTTAAATGTTAGTGTTTCATGGAAAAAGCAGTCCCAGAGGATAGGTACAGCACACCAAGGCATTCCTTTTGTCTCATTTAGGGTACAGTGTTCTGCCTTCTATTCGCTGTCCCATTCTGACACTGTGGGAAACATTAACTCTTAACAATGCCCAGCTAGCTTTCTGGGTATTATTCATTATTTTGTATGTCCCTCACACATTTGATTGTATTCTTTTTGCAGTCACTATCCTGAGAGCTAGATGAGGTGTGACTTTCTGCCAGCTGACAATAAAGTCAGCAGAGATCCTGGTGACAAAAAAGGCACTTGGAGGGGAAAGGCAGCCATGAAATAAGATGAGAAAAGTGAGCAGAGCTTGATGAAACAGGGACATGACCAGGGTGGCTGAGGATGTGCTGATTTGGCATTTCCTCCCTATGGGCAGTGCAGGCTGGTTTCTTCTCTGCAATGGACCTACCTGTGTCCTTCAGGATCTCCAGGGTGTTGGGGGTGGAAAGGCAGAGAAACTGCAGCCTTTTTGCCCTTGAGATGAAAACTCTGCAATATACAGTCAACTAACTGCAGTGAAATTTATTCAGGAGTTGCAAATCAGCACAGCAACAGCCACAGTTGAGATTTGTCAAACACTTTCCTCCCTGGGAATTATTATGACTACTTTTAAGGCAAACTTTAAAAACTCTCCATAATCTGTAGTAGACCTTTGTATATTTAGGTAAACAGAAATCCTAGGAAATGCTTTTTTTGCTGGCTTCTTACTATGTCATTGACATTCGATTGAGTTGTAAAAAATGAAGAGCAGGCGTCTCCTGTCAGTAGTCTCTAGGGTGTAGTTGGAGTTCAGCCAAAAACCTTCCCAGCCCTCTCCATAGAATTTGCACCTTGTTTCAGGGTGATTTTAATACCAAAATTTCTTAAATTTTGAGAACTTATTCTTGGAACACTCACTAATGCTTTCCCATATAATGCTGTTGATGAAGTAGCAGCATATTAAAGACTTATTTTTAAGTATTTTTAAGTTAGCCACATAAATCCATAATGAAGTACTTAAACTGTCACTTGCGTACAAATATTTTGTGTGCATCTAATGACTAACGAGTACCTAGCTTTAGGTTTTTTAATTTATTTTTTTTAAGGATTCTTTTGTCCTCCTGAAAGTTACACAGGCATACAGACTGTGATGCTAAATTGTATGACTCAAAAAATAGCAAAAGGTCACTTCATTGGTAAGTCTTGAAATGAGGATAAGAGGACAACTTAAAACTGCATAATTACTTCTGACACTAAGGTGATTAAAAACTCATGAAGTCTTTAAGCTTGAGCTATTACACTGCCACCCTAAGCCAAAGATACCTGACTTTAAGCAAGTTCAGAGAAGGTAAGAGACATGGGACAGACTCTTCCTTACATATGTTGAATAACTAAATACCATATGATTGGTCCTACGGACTGACTGGTAGAGCCTTATTTCATACAATTTCATGGGATGTACAAATATCTGGAATTAAATCAGTTGACCTAACTTTAGCAAGTGATTTAGCAACTGATGGCTTAAACCATCTATTTGTCACTGCTCGAATCAGCTAAAATGCGTCTCTTCTGAACACTTATGAGGATTCACTATGTGTCTGCACATTAGGTAATTGAACAGACTGACATAAAAGAGACAACTGATCTGAATTAACAAAGCTGTTCTGCTTTGTTTGGTGCTACAACTTTTGCACTAAGTGCCTGAAAACAAGCAGTTGTAAATGGAGCTGGACATTCCAATTTCATGGTCCAGGTTAATGTCTTTGGAAGTTCAAGTTCTAATTTAATAAGTTCTTCATTTTTATGAGTAAAGCAAGCTTACAATCTCAATTTAATTTTGGATGTGGTTCTTGTGAAACATATTTATTTCTTCAAGAATACAGAAATCTGTTTCTTTAGGTAGAACACCCTATTCTATTTTACTTTTAAGAAAGGGGTAAAAGAAAGAAAGAATCCAAAGTGAAAGAGAATTTTAGTTTATTATTCTATGGTGTGCTTAATAAAGCTTTTTCTACCCCTGTTTTAACTAAGATCCAAAATCCTGAGTTGGTTTGCAGTCTGGATTCAGGTACTGATCTACTAAGCGGTGACAACTAAGCTGAAATCCATACCATCAATTTACTATAGCTTAAATAATAGAAATACAACCCTACAGCTACTTGCAGACTTTCTACGAAAAGAATCTAGAGAGTGGGGTAATGAAGTGCATCACCTTCAGTTAGAAGCCTGTACTGACCTCGTTGCAGCACCTGACAGAGTTTATGTAGACTGTGATAGTGATGATCAACTTTTATTTCCATGGATATCTAGAAGAATTTTACTATAAATATATTGAGACCACTAGGATTTGCTCTTTTCAGCCAACCAAATAAAGCCTGCACATCAAGTAGGCAGAGGTTACAACTTTGTATTGTTTTGATATATTCACAGAAGGGAGCTCTAAGGGATTCTAATTTGATAAAATCCAAAGATATATGTATTAAGAGAATTAGATAAAATAGTATCTTCATTTCTTTGTTCCTTCACTGAGCTCATTAGGCTTATTTCTGCAATCTGACTAGATGAATTTATTCCTTGGATTTTAGTTATGCCTTATTCTGACTTACCATATAATTTCAAATAAATGCAGAACAGTTCTATTCCATGTACATTACTAGCCCTCTTTAGGATACTGCTTTTTAGAAATTACCTACATTGTTGTAGGTTAACTAGATTGACTTCAGTGGCTGCCCTTGAAACGTATCTCTTTTTTCTGTAGCTCAGCCTAACAAAAAAAAAAAACAAACAGACCTTAAGTGTAAATGTCTTGAAAAGATTAGAGAATCCTAGAAAAATGCTCCAAGAAAACTTATCTCCTATAATTTACTTCAGGACTGACAGGCAGTGACTCACTGTTAGTTGCGGTGTCTAGATTCCACTTTTGAAAACAGGCAGAAGAGAGAGCAGCAGAAGTCCTTCACTATAAAGTATTTTGAGACAATTAGGCAAATCCCTATCTGGTCTCATATTATATGATAATTGGAGACACGATTCAACACTACGCTGCCAGCAACCAAACATCATGAAATGACGTTATTCCTGTAGAAGCAGGTTGGGTTTTTTGGTTTGTTTGTTTTGGTTGGTTGGTTGGGGTTTGTTTTTTTGTTTTTTGATTTTTTTTTTAAATATGTTTTAGTTATTATAGTTGGAAAATATTTATCAAGCAGAAAAGATATGTGAACCACACTGCAGAAAGGGTGTTGAAAACCCATTAGACTTTTACCCACTGTTGTTTGACAACCTGCTTTTCTCATGTTAGCATAAGAGAATGGGCAATCCAGTTCACTGGTTATTTATGGCTATTGAACCTGTAACACAGAAGCTTCATCTAGAGCAACAACTGCTAGACCTGCAGGCAGTCAGCTTTCCAATTCTGGTTTTGGTTAGTCAACCTAATAGATGATTCAAGTTACTAGCGGTCTTTTACTAACAAGGATAATTCTCTATCAAATACCCAGAGTTGTTTATAGATTCTGCTCCTCCTTTGGCTGTCATGATACCCTTTATTTCAAAGAAAAGTATAGGGAGACTCACCAGGTAGTTAGTGAGGCCTCATCTCTTGCATCAGCTACTTCAGAAGCTTGTTTTTTGAAGTAAGGCAAGGAAGTTGTCAGGCTCAATCACTGATGGACTTAGATCACTAAGGAAAAGAGATGTGTGAAAAGGATACCAGAGACCATTTCTCCATAGCAAGTAGACATTTTTTTATTATTATTCCTGAAATAAAATGTTTCAAGAGTTCTAGCTCAGGGGAAGCAAACTTGAAGACATGATCATCAGTAGAGGCAGGGGGATGGACAAATTCTTACGTGCTGCCACGGCATACAGAAGTAACAAAAAATACTTTGTTGAATTCTCTAAAAAAGTTAGTGATCTGTCTAATGATTAATCATTTTATTATTCTGACAAAAACATAATAGTGGATTGTGCCCCAGATACCTTTGAATAAGAAAGTATACTAGAACACATTGTTTTCACTGTGCAGAATTACAATAAATCCGTGGTTTTAAAGAAATTATAGCGTGTAATTGCAAAAGATAATTTTTACTAACAAATCCTAGAAATACATGTATTGCATAGATGACATGGAACTTTTATCTCTCTTTGATCCTGAGAGAACTAATATGCAACAGTTGCCATGATTTAAGAACAAACTTAACTTACAGAAAACGTGTATTTTCTTTAAAAAACCAGTATTGTGTGTAAAAATATAGTATTCACTCCCAATACAAAGAAACACCACCATTGTAACCTTGGAACAGTTTTTTAAGTGTTGTCTTTGTTTTAAAAACTGCATAAAATGCCTGAATACTAAAAGTTTCTGTAAGGGAAAAATGATACTTCAGAATACTTTTCTGTGCAGTGTATGATACCAAAATTAAATAGCAAAGACCATGTAAATGCAAATCTCACTATAAACAATAAGAAAATAATTTAATTTGCTATCCTAATGTGGACAAAATGCCATCAAATACAAAGTGTAGGCAACAACTGAATTTTTCACTGCCATAGTTTAAAATACTATTTTAAGGTGTTATTATTGTTCTTCCTGAAAGTAATCCATAAATTACAATTATTCAGTATCACAAGAATGTCAAACCATTGCTTACAATTCCGATTTTAAAATGATGGAGGCATCTCTGCCTTAAAATTCTATTCTTATTCCAGTCTTGAGAGTTTTTGCTAGAATGTAACTTGATTGTCAGGTTAAACTCAGGAACAATTGCACTGCTAATCATATGTGGAAAAAATACTTTAAAAATCCATTTTGTGGTGCATACCCCACTCTGTACCAGCAAATAAATTTTTTAACATTTTTGCTTCTTAATGTGTATACAAAATGTATTTCATTATTCTTCAAAATAAAATTATCTTCTACTAAAGAAATTATATGTCAAAAATTATTGTCTAGTTGTTTTTATACGTTCATACAGCCTCACCCCATTCCCTTTCAAGGAAATGATGACTGTTTCCTTCAACATGATTTTTTCCTTGGCCGTGTGAAAAGTGATTTTCTTCAGCCCTTTGTCAGGTAGAAACTATAAATTAACCATTTTTATCAATTATATGTTCTCATATCTTTCAATATTAAAAATAAGAAATAGATTTTCTATCTTCAGAAGTTTGAAGTCCCAAATAGGAATTTTTTTAAAACTTTTAATGAAGTACCCTTTCTGCACATTAATCCAAGTATCACAGACTTTACTTCTGTAACTGTAGCCACTGATGGTTAGGAGTCTGCTGTACTAAACTGCTTCTTTAGAGACAAGAAAAGCTTTTCCTGGCTTGTCGGTTTTGCTTTCTTGCAAATTTTGCTACAAGATGATTTTTCTTTCCTGTGAAGTTCCCTCAAACTATTCACAAATGGATTTGATAGTTTGTGTGGATTTGCGTCTGAAAGATACATGAGTATGTATACTATATAACTATATATACACATTATGCAAACATTTTCTAAGATGCATCTACTGTTTTAATGACATTTTAGAACACAGATTTTGTATTTTCTATTTCCCTTTTATTAATTTAAAAGTTCTTTCTGTGATACCTGTTTTCAATAGAGGCATACAACTTTTTTTTCCTAACATTTTCTCCCACGAGGGCAGATTTATTTTAGAGGTGACAGGTAGTTCCTTTAGCAGAACAAGGATCTTTTTGATGTCTCATTAACTTTTCTTCTGGTTAATATTCACAGCTGTGGCAGTACATTTTTGACAAAAAGTTCAGTTCTCGTTATTCTTTTTTTTATTATGGAAGAGAAAAGATTCACTCTGTCATCAGTGCTTGCTCGTAACTGCTTGCCTTCCACTTAACCTTCAAGGTTAATTAACTCGAAAGGCATGTCCAAGAAGTCAGTGTCGATGTGTGTCCAAAAACTAGGTTTCACTGAAAGGGAGAGATTATTCCATAGAACAGTTGTGGTGTAATTTGTTTTCTGTGTATTACATAGTGCTAAACAGGAGCCTTTGAGATGGAGGAAATTATTTAAGATCCATTCAAAGCCTCGTTTTTCTTCACGGCAGCAGTGTGTGCCATGTTTCTTTCCCTTAACCAGAGCTGCCAGTTCAGCCTAATGACTGTAGGGAGTGGTTAAATTGAAAGACCTTTTTTCATTTCCTTGCCTAGTCTTTTCCTGCAAAATATCAAGGTTATGTTACTCATTTTTAGGTTTCTCATGGAACAATTGGTTGATCCTGAGTTTCTTACTGCCTTTTAGTCTTCAGTCCTCACCCTCTCAAACAGGTTGACACATGGAGTTTGCTTCCCTGCGTAATTTGTGTGAAGTGAACATTGTGATCTGCAGCCCAGCTGCTGTGTGCCAGGCCCTGAAATGACAACAGCTCCTGTCCAAGAAACTGACAAGAATAAAAGACTCCTGTAACACTGCAGTATGAATTTACTCTGATTTGCTTAATCATTAGGATGTTTTAATTTGAGCAGTTCAAAAACCTATCAAAACAGCATTCATAGGATCAGACATCTGTGATGTTCTATTGCCTTTCCATTCTATGTATGCTCCATCTGACATTTCTTTTTGTTCTTTTTCCCATTCATGCAGTCACCTAATGCTGGAGACAAGGATGACCAAACATTGACGGTAGGAAGCAGTTATTATGCAACTGAGCATTTGTTTCTCAGGAGGGTGGTGGTGAGACAAACCTTACTTTGGTTTGGCACACATCAACATTTTTCTAAATCATTGGGATTTGTTTCCCATCCTGTGCTGCTATAGAATTTAAATAATTTATTTCCAAAGATAAAGCATTGAAATAATTCTCTTGTCCAGTTTCTGTAATTTCTCATTTTGTATGTGTATGACACCACAGATTAATCTATGTACCATGTATTATTGCAAAATATTATTTTCTTCAGTGTTGTTTTCTTCCCCTCTAATTGGATTTCAGGATCTTACTAGTCAGCAGTCTGTTGGCTCTCACTATCCTTTTTGTTGGAACAAGCAACCAGCCAGCCACGAAGCAGTCTTAGTCTATGGAATATATCAAAGGCATCGATTATTGTACTAGACAATTGCATGGGGAAAAGAACCTCAGAGTATGTTTT
This sequence comes from Oxyruncus cristatus, assembly GCA_013399855.1. Taxonomy (NCBI): domain Eukaryota; kingdom Metazoa; phylum Chordata; class Aves; order Passeriformes; family Cotingidae; genus Oxyruncus; species Oxyruncus cristatus. The sequence continues at coordinate 267,080 of VXAY01005689.1, forward strand.
GTATTTCGTTAGAAGTAGAGAAAAGATGCTTCTACATTAGATGCATTGCTGTAGATGTCTATGCTGCCTTACCACACTCACAATCCGTTTTTGCAATGAGTACTTAATGGATTGAATCAAAGCAAGGAGCATATTTCACTCTGACTCTGTACCATTAAAAAAGAGTACTCTCTGCCCTTTGTCTCCATAATTCTGATCATATCCATATTTGCAATGTACGAAGGCAATAAAAATTATAACTTACTTCAGGGATTCAAACACAATGGTCTACAAAGAAACAAATTATACATTCTTCCTTTTGCACGTGTGAGGTTTTTATTTTCTTAATATTTTATGAGCTTTTACAAAGAAGGATTCTTTTTTCACGAGTCCTGGGAGCTAATGACTAATCCGGTGATCTATCACCTCCAGAGAAATTGTCTATACCTATGGCAATGTTTGATACATTCTGTAGTTTAATATAATCTGCTACAAGTAATAGTTGAAAATGTTCATTGTGCAGTGTGATGTGAGATTAATTAATACTGTTTCAGACCTCTTTTGACACAAACAACAAAAGATGCCTAAATTCTTTCCCCTACTTTTCACCCTAGACCAAACCACGTCTCCAGCGGGGAGGAAGCTCTGCGTCTCTCCACAACAGTCTAATGAGGAACAGTATCTTCCAGCTCATGATTCACACACTTGACCCACTTGCTGAAGGTATGCCTAGTTGTGGGTTTTTTTTTTTGCTTTTCTGATTGAAAAGCAAACGTTTCCCTTTTCTCTTCTACCCATGAAACTGTTTTTTGCCTTTCTTTTGCTTTCATGAGTCCTTCCTGAATGTGTCAGAATTTCCTGGGAGAGTTCTGCACTCTTATGGTGTGATATACATACTCCCACCAAGACTTTCAACTTAGGAAACTTGTTTGTTGCAGTGATAACTAAAACTGATCGCTTGGTTGGTGCATATTATAACTACTAATTCTTTTAGCTTCCAGCTTCAGCAGCAATCTAAAAGTTACAAAAACTCTATCGCCTTGTACTTTCGTAAAGTTTTTTTTTGTTTCTTTTCTTTCCTGTTTTTGATTTTAGTAAGTCAGAAAAAAAAAAAAAAAAGTCAAAATGTTGGATAACTTGTCATGTGGACTACCGAAAAGAATGAGACTCACCCTGCTGGTTTGACTTCAGATGGTTTAACACTGACATGAGAAAAAAAGCAACAAATATCCCTGTGTGTTACATGTATGTTAATGGGTTCCTTGCTTTATTCAAGAGTGATGTAATTTATTTTTTTCTTTGAGAAATTAGCAGGAAGACCATGATTGCTTTGATATGAGAAGCTGACAGGAAAACCATGATGGTTTTGCATTTGTGGGGTGATTTGACTCTGCTTCTGGTAGAAGATCCAAAAAAATTCAAGAACACATGTTTATTTGGTGTTTGCATGTCTGTAGGACTTTTCTTGTTGCTGTAATAAATGTCTTGAGAAATAGCACTTGTGAGGGAATTGGGAAGGAGTAAAGAGACCTAAAATATTACTGACAGACCTTCCAAACTTCAGTGACCAAAAACTATATACAACACTTTACATGAACATTCATGGCAAATTAAAGTCCACAATAAAGCTAGAATTGTTGACTTAAGCTCAATTTGAACCTAACAGAGATTGAAAAATAAGATCATCTCTCAGGTATTTTTCTACTGTTCAAGCTATTTGACTTGTTTCCCACATGTAACTTTTTCAGCATTAAGACATCTCGTACTTTTCCCTGTAGCAAGCTTGCACCATGTAGTGTGACCCAGAGGCTTCCCCCTTCACGACAGTGCAGAACAAAAGGGATTTGAAATCAGAAACTCATCTTGGGGAGAAATAGAAGCCAAGCACTTTTGAAAATTAGGTATTAATTATAAGTAAGTTTATGAGCTAACTCAGTTCTGCTCTTCATTTTACCAGTAAAATGCTTGAGATCAATGTGGATTGATAGAGATGTTTGCAATGCATACATTGTATTTAAATTACTCCAATACCATTTTCTTCAAGGTTTCTTTGCTCATAATACTTCACCATTTGTTTATGGCTTTTTTCCTTTCCAAACTTTTCTATTTGTCCTGTAATTAATATTCTTAAAAAAATGGAATATAAATATCTTGTGGTCTTCAAATAAGTGCAAGGCCATAGACATCTGTTCATCTGTACAATTCATTAAAACTGACACACTGAGTGAAAATTTACAAAGGGAAAAAAAATCTACCTACATTTACCGTAAATATTTTTTTTAATTAAAAACTTTCATGAAGAAATGGCCAAGAAGACACTGGAAAATAGCCTAAAATGTTCAGACATTTAAGTTGGTTGTAATAGCAAAGATGCCAGTATGTCAAGCTTTCACTGACTTCACAAAATTCAAATTTTAGTTCATGGGAGCATGAAAGTGCAATTCAATGAAGTTTTTTTGCACGTGAAACTCTGATTTTAGCTTTTTATAAATAAGCCCAGATGTGTAGGAAAAATGTAAAAAACCCCCATGTTTCTGTCACACATTGTGATTATTAACCTTTTCTGAGGTTCTTTTTACCCCATTTTTATACTTGGCTTTCAAGATGTTTTGCACTGCATGCAGTTTGGAGGGCAGACATGAGGAATATTGGATACCTCCACTAAACATGCATAGTATTTCCTAAGATTTTGAGCTTTTAAGTGTCCATATTCACTATTTGGTATTCAGCTAATTCTGGAAACTTCCATAAAAGAAAAGGTATTTTAGTTTGATATAACTACTGTGGTTGGCCAAGGTAGGTAATACTAACTAATAAATTTGGATGGCATTGTATTTCAATCTTGCATTTAATTAAAAAATATGTGTGATAATGGATATAAGTACCTGCTCTGTAAAATATTAATTATTTACTTTGCTCTATATTTACCTACCAAACTCTCACCATGTTTTTGTACTTTAATCTACCTCCCTATAATGACATTGAACAACTGAATTGGTGTATCATATTTATTTTAAGAGACTTTTATCATGCTAACCAAGTAAATTTTTTAAGCTGATACCATTTGTTACAAATTAAAGGGATATTTGTTACATATTAAAAGGAATATTTATTAAAAGTGTCTGAGAAGTGTAGTCCTATGCTCTATAAACCCATCATCTGAGGGGATGTAGAAATGTAAAGGATTCCCTGGTGCCTTCTCTGGCCTGTGTGGCTTTCTCCACTTAACATGCCCTTTCATGCTCAAAAAAATCCCCTCAACAGTCTTGAGTTTTGTGTAAGCAAAGAAAATTAGCTTTCTTTCTCTCATGTAATGAATGATGATAGACCTGGTGCCTGACCTGTGAGGTTAAAGGGTTTCTTCCAAATCATTTGATGTGAGTGTGGATCAGACTTGGAATAGCAGAAAGAAGTTCTTGAGCATTTTTCAGCCCTATTTTAGTCAGCTTAGATTTCCTCAGTATTTCTGCCAGATGATGTCTTAGATCAATAGGTCGAAAACATTGCATCATTTGCTGTATTTGTTGGATTTGCAGGAAAGAACAGTTTATGAGAACATTACAAAGCACCATTCTCGAACGAAGAAAGTTTGAAAGGTGTATTCCAAAGCTGACACATACACAGGGACTCTGGCACCCTCTGCTCTTGGGCATACTCCTGTCCTCCTCTCCATCTCATTTCCTTTTTCCACATTTCACTAGCATATACTTCCTTTGCCTTTCCCATACTGCATCTCAATCACCTGCACTCACTTTCTTTCAGCCTCTTTCCATAAGATGGCTTCCCCAGTGTTTCCTCTCCTTCTGGACTGTTGGGTCCATTAGTCAAATTACTTTCAGATAGATGCCAGCGGTCCTGCAGCTGTCATAGCCAAGTGAACTGGGTTTTCACTCTCTGGAAAAGCATTTATAAAGTCTGGGAGCTCTGTGCTTGACTCTTCATAGCTTCCAGATCAAATGTTGCCTTTAGAAGTTAAATTTCTAGTTGTTGCACTCTTCTGCGAGATCCAGCTTTTCTTTCTCTTTAAGTCAGTAATGAAGTTCAGTCTTACATTCTCTTGAATAATTGCAAGGGAAATGGGGACATAAAAGACAGACTGCTCTGTTATTTGGAGTTCTGTGGGCTTTGCAAGGCTGACAGAGAAGAAGTCCCATCTGTGTCCTCTTGATAGCATAAGCAATATAGAATGTATAAACAGGCTGTGTGACTATTAAAGGTCAGCTTGACCTACACACTGTTATTATTGCATTAACATTCAATGTATTTATAGAAAACCAGCTCATCGAATTTTCTTCTGAATAATTCATTTAAGTCAGAACCAACCTCCACTGAAATTGAAAGCATCTTAAAAATGCACTTGATTTTAGGTAAGATAATACGAAATGAGAGAGTAAGTTTTACCTTCCACAAAATGTTGATTAACAGAGCAATCCCAATATACAATTATACACTCGTGAACTTGCCCTTCCTATTCCCTCCCCACACAAATGTTGTTTTGCATGGCTTGTGCCTGTCTTGTGAAAGCCAACTTGTTAACGCTTCAGAATCAGTGGGCTTGCAAGGTGTTCAGCCCACCTCTGACAGATAATAAAATCTGAGATCAGTTGGAGCTGCTGGATATTTGGCACTTTGTATTCAGGCAGGTGTGCAGTAATGCTGTGGATTTAACAGTCTAGACAAGGAAGGCTTTTCCCCTTCAAAATCTTGGTCTCAGCACAAAGCTTCTAAGAAGATAAGAGTTCAGCCACTCTAACAGGTGAATGTGTAGGGTATTTTTTAATAGAACATGAACTTTACATTACAGTTGAAAGCTCATCATTCATTAAAAATATAAGTATCCGTATGAAATTAGGTTTTTGTTTGCTTTTATCTTATTACAGAAATAATGACCTTGATACAGATCATTTCCTGAGGATTAAGATTAATGACTGCCTGTGCATCAGGCTATCATCAACTCCCAGCCAGTCACTAATCCACAGGAAATTCTGTGCCGTATTTGCTTCTGCTTAAGTGCTGGTCTGGCAATCCAGCTGAGTAGTCAGCTGGTCTGTTCATAACAACATTGCCCATATGAATACGGTTGGCATCATCCAACCTGCTGTATTGTCAGGCCCAAATCCAAAATCCAGGTAACTTGAACATAAGTCATGGCAATCATTGATCGTTTCTGGTTGTCTTCTTCTGAGTCCTGTACCTTAGATACCTTTGTCCTAGTTTTGAAAGGGACATTTTTGGGTTATGATAGTGCAGAATTTGTAAAGACCTCTTTACATTTTTTGATAGAAGAAGGCAGTTATGCAGTGAGACCAGTGCAAGAAAAAGCATGGGAAGTATTTTGTATGAAAGTGTCTGCCATGCATAGTAATCCTACCTTGTCCCTACAAGCTAGGTTACTTTGAAGGGTGATTCCTTCAGTATTGTGGAGGGAGCATTTTCCCTCTGGAGACTTCTACAGATACTTTGTTGAAAAGGGAAGATACCAGTGGTGAAGTGAGGACTCAGAGCACCAGTGCAACCAGAGGCTACCCTGCTTTTCTTGCTTGTCTTTGTCAGGGTACAGGAAGAATGAGATCTTTTCATTATGGCACCCCATTTCTGCCTGCTGATAAGGTGCCACAGATCAACCAAACATCTCCCACAAGTGAGAATTCAGCTAGTTGCTGAGTTTCGTGCTCCTGTGTGACAAGACTATAACTCATATGCAAATGCCATCCTCTGTGTGAAAATGAGTGTGATACAATCACTGTCATGGCTCAGTCCCCAGCCAGAAGAAGGTATCTTTGGCAATTTTCTCCTATTCCCATTTTGGGTCCTATTTCTAAAGTGGAAAACTACAGGATGTACTTCTGCAGACAAGGTATTGTTTATCTTATATTCTGCACTTTTTTTTTTAAATGTAAGTATGGTGCATGTTATTCATGAAAGAAGTAACCTTCTGTTACATAAAGCTGAGCTTACAATTCTGTTACTTCCTTCACTGAATGCAGAAAAATACAGTACTGTCGCTGTTCTGACAACAAAATGAAACCTGCATTCATGCTTCTCAGGAAAATAAAGAAAAATGTGATCCTCAAAGTTTTTGACATAGTAGTGAATTATTCAGAATTACTTGCTAGATCCTTTTGGGTTCCTAGATATCCATCTTAAGAATTTTGCAACTTTTTGATTCACCTAAACTGTTTTGCTTCTTTTGCTGGTGCTCCTAGGGTTCTTTTCTTAGATGTCGTGAAAAATGTCAGCTTACCCCAAAGACAGCTGACAGATGTTGGGTAACTTTTGCCTCTCTGGTCATTCAGCAGGCTCCCAGCTTTGGTCTCATTTTGCAAAACCCTTATTTTTCCAGTGGCCTTGATGAGCTGCATCATCATGACTGTGCTCACTGACATTGGAAACCTTGCTTGGCTGACACTCTTTATTTTTTATATTCTTAGAGAAGTAAGGCCAGGCAGCTCAGATTACGCCAAATCATGGGTAATGCTCAGCTCCTGCATTGCTGAAGTAACCTGAGCGCTTCCACTTTCCTCAGCTACAGAGTGTGGGTCTTAAATGTCTTTTCCAACCTTAACATTTCCTTGGTTCTGTGATGCTGCAGGGCTTGAGTGCATTTTCTAGCACCATGACAGGGATGAAAGAAAGAATTCTTCAGAGCTTTTTAAGTACAATAGTATTTTATCTAGCAGGAGGGAATATGCAAATCTAGACCAAGTTGATAAAAACAATTATGTTATTAACTATCTCTGCTCCAAATCCTTCATCATTCTTGAGCATCCTCTGGGCATACTTGTGGGCTTGCGAAGAAACTCAGCATTCTTCTTGCACTCTTGTTCTTACACAGCTTGTAACAGTCCTTGGTTCCTCTTCTGGCCAACCAAGGATAAACAGCCCTCTGAGCACAGTGCTCAGAGCATTTTGGTTTTCCTCTCTGCTGAAGACTGAAATGTTAGCAAGGGACTTTTGTCAGAGAAGATGGGGGCTCCCTGCCAGGCTCACATAACAAATTAGTAGCTGTTAATTATAATATAATATCTTTCTGTTAACTCCATCCCATTATTTCAGTCTGATATGAAGATAGGAAACCAATAAAAAGGACAATTAGCCTTACCTTCAGTGTGGAGTGTCATGTCTTAGGAAGATACTCTATTTGTGCAGCTAGCTTTCACAGAATTGGTGGGGTGGGATTTTTTCATGTAGATTGGAAAGGCTTCTTGAGTTACAGAATTCATCTAGTCCAATCCTCTGCTCAAGCAGGATCATCATCTCAAGCAGGTTGCCCAGACCAGTTTCCAGTCGTGTTTTGAAAATCTCCACAAATGGAGACTCCACAATCTTTCTGGGATACCCATTTCAATGTTTGCCCATCATTCCAGTAAAAGCTGTTGTCTTGTGTCCAGATGGAATTCTCTGGCTTTTAGTTTACATCCATTGGCTCTTCTTCTGGCACTTCTTCTGGCACTTCTGAGGAAAGTCTTGTTCCCTTTTTTTCTCTCCCATCAGGTATCTATACATATGGGTAAGGTCTCCCTGAGCCTTCTCTCCTCCAGGCTGAACAGTCCTAGCTCCTCACCCTCTCCTCTTATGAGATATGCTCCAGTCCCTTAATGATCTTTGTGGCCCAGTGCTGAACTTGTTCTGGCATGTCTACAACTGTCCTGTACTGCTGAGCCCAGGACTGGTCTCAGCACCCAGATATGTCTCATGAGCATTGATGGAAGGAAAGTATCACCTCCCTTGACCTGCTGGCAGTGCTTTCCCTAGTGGACCCCAGGGTTTTTTTTTGGTTGCATTTGCTTCAAGGGCGCTTTTCTAGCTCAGCTTTCAGTGGTGTGATTCTATGCACAGTCATTAACAAGAAGAAAGCTTTTTCCTGTGGAAGATTTCAAACAGCTAAATGGGACAGGTGAAGTAATGAGGCACATCACTCCAGCAAGGTCTTCTTCCAGCTTTCTGTATGCTTCAGCCACAGTAGAGACCACCAAAATTGTGTTCCTAATTTAGATGCCTGAGGTTATGTGATAAATGTAGACGAGATGAATATTTTTAAAAATATCTCCAACATCAAACTGAATTCAGAAACTGTAAGTAAAACACCCTGTACTGCCAGAGTGAGCAACAGCATAGATAGGGTAGAAACCACTGGTTATGTGCATCTAAGGGCAGGTCTATTTAAATACCCAGAGACAGTATTTTAGACAGCCCAGTTAATATCTGTCAGAAAGTTGAGAGAGAGAGAAATTATATATCTGTTTCCCCCAGTATACTTTTGTAGGAGCAGCTAAAGTAGAAGAAGAAAATACTAAAGCAGTAATATTGGGGTCCTGAGCTAGCCAGAGCTAAGATTAGTGTGTGTGGGAAAGGAATCACAAGGTCAAGCTGGAAAGCCACCTGAAGCATGGTCGTTTGCTGTGGCTGGAAGCAGTCACGTGAGTGTGCGTGGTGTGTGTGAAGATTAGAAACACCTGGCTGGAGAGCTCAGTCCCAGAGTCAGTCGAGAGTCTGTATGCAGCTGTAGAGCAAAAAAGTTACAGGAGAGTTCTGCCTGGACAGAAGTCTGTCCCACTTGAATTCATTCACTGCAGATGGTGCAGAGTCATGACCCATTTTCTGCAAATGGTGCCCTATGTGCCACGTATCTTAAGACTTCAAAGGCAGAAATGGATAGCAGTTGTATTTAAAAACTTCCAGATAACACACAGAAGATATAAATGCCACTGTAACAGCTGTGCAGCCTGAGCTGTCTGCCAAAACACATGGTTTTGGCATAGAGAAACTATGTGTTAGGCTAATGAAGACAATTTTATTATGAAGTTTTGGTTCAGCTGATTGTTCTGTATGTCAATCATAAATGTATATTGACAGCCAAAGAAGTAGACTTTTGAAATCTGAATTATTTTACTGAGTGATTTAACATACATACGGGAACCATTTCATTCTTGTCATATTTGAGGTTCATTGATTTTGCTTATTGTGTTAGTTTTTGCAACAATTTACTTCTGCATTCCCTGTTTTGTTGTTTTAACTAAAATCTACGCAAGCTGCTCACTGCAGGCAGAACTCTTGTCTCTCTTCTCCATGATATTTTCTAGTGATCCGCTGTTCTTCAGACAGCATATTCTTCTTAAGATTCCCTACTGAGTATGCAAGGAAGACATGAATATTTAAACACAAGCATGATCCCAGAGCAGGGTACAGCTGTCCTGACTATGCATTTACAAGCTTAGTGGCCTTTAGCCATTTTAAGCTTTTTCCTAGCTGAGAATTTTTTTGTTAAAAATATGAACAATAAAGAACATGAATAATTTATAAATGTGTACAGATCAGGGAATAGTTGTGGCTGTGAGGGGCTTTCCATTGTAGCTGGAAGTGGGAGATTTCCTTTTGTACAGTTTGCACATGACAGATGACTTCATCCTCCACAGATTGGTTGGATTTTATGACTGGATAGTGAGAGGAACGCTTGCTGTTTCCTTTATTCTCCTGGGTCATGCTGAAAAACTGAACAACTGGAATTTATTTAGTTGGAGTTGTAGGTGTCCAATACCCTACAGTGCCTGGCCCAACAGACACTCAGGAAAATCCTGATTCCATCAGAGTCAGTGGTAAAGCTTCCAGTACCATCAGTGTGATGAGATTTTTACTTGTACTCTTTGGAATTCTTATTTTTTGAATATTTGAAAATACTTTGAGGATAAATACCACCTCCAAAGGGAGCAGGATTTGTGTTTGATCCAGGCTGGGTCAATTCTGTTATATATGAGTTGTCTTTAGGTGTTACTACGTCCTAGAGAATGTATGGCACTTGTCTTCAAGAGTTTGGTGGCAGATGGCACGAAGGTAACTTATGAGTGAAAACTCTCAGGAATAAGCACTTTTGTGTTTTTCTCAAATTTAAGAAAAATAAAATCTCCTAAAAATACCAAAATCTATATCTGACACATAATAATAATGTAACTTAGTTTCTGCTCCACTGCATATGTTTGTAAATAACATGCCATTGATTGCCTCCTTAAAAATATTTGCTTTGCAACCCATATCAACTAAAACCCTAACAAATTTCCTTTTGTTACCACAACTGAAAACAGTGGGGTTTTATTCCTCATTTTAAAAGTTGCACTAAGAGCAATGTAATAGGCAAATTTGGCTTTCGGGTTTTGTGACTAGCCTAAGCTGCCCAGAACTCTACTGATATGATTGTATAAATTTTTAATTATATTTCTATTCACACTCCAATTTGATAAAATTGCAATAAACCAATTATATAAAAGCAGAAAACTCTAATAATATTGTTATCAGGAAAAAACTACATACAATAAAGAACAGGGTAAGAACAAGTGAGGAGAGAGAGCAGGAGCAGCAGGCTGGCAATTTAAAGACAAGATGAAAGGTGACCACGTATTTTTAAAGCTCAGATGCACAAAATAGTAAATAATTTAGTTACTCCTGATGTACTGCCTACTAGCTAAGTAACTGAGAGACTTCATTTATATTATTTTCTTTTTTCCTTTTTAGGAGTCTTAGTAAAGCAGTACTAGTAGTAGTATAATCAAAAGAAAAGTAATTCTGAAATGCAGTGCAATCTTTTACTGTATTACTCAGATCCAAAAGAGGTCCTTTTGTATTTTCCACAGCAACAGTTCAGTGGCAAAGCTTCCCTTTTTGAAGAACTGGCAGTTGAAAGGTCTACAAGTAAAAATTTAAGCTACAATATTTGATTATCTGGAGGCCGTAGGAGAAAAAGTATTTTGCTTTTTAAAAGAACATTTGTTTTTGGCTCCTCTGCTTTCTGCAGTGATATTACATACAAACTCCCACAGGAGTTCCAGTCTATCCCAGATGGGATATAAGTGCTCAGAAAGAATGTTGAGAGGTTCATGAAGCCTGTAAGAGATGGGAGACAGAATAAGATGAAACTCACTGAAAGAAAATTATTTCAAATAATTCTTCCTTTTTAAAATTCACAATTCCTGATAGTTGGTGGTATTTTTTTGTGTTTTGCTTCAAATAGTGGATGGCGTTATCTTTCATTAAAGATCTGCTAGAAGTTAGGACTCTTATTTTACACCAGTAACGTTCATCTTCACTAGATCTTTCGCAAGTTTATAGCACTGAGAGATCTTTGTTCCTAATCTAACATCATTGATGAAACCAAATCAAGCTTTGATTCAAATTTACTTTTGATAGCCACGACAACTTATTTAGCAAATCTTTTAAAGTGTTCTCCTTTTTCTGTTTATGGATAAGACTCTGATCATCTAACTGAATTTTCTCAAGACCATAACCTCTAATTCCTTTGGACTAATTCCTTGGCCTTCTTTTTAAAAAATACAAATAAAAAGAGGACATTCTGATAAGCATGATGCCAATAGTAAGTCCAAATCAGAGGTCATAGCAGAAAAATGTAAAGGAGAGGAGTGGGTTATCGAAGTAATGTCTTTGATTGTCAGGAACTTGATGATTTGCAGAATTTTGTGTGCAACTTCTCACACAAAAATTCTCTTCAGACTCGAATATTCAGTTAGGCTTTATAAGTTTACAATCTTTTAATAACTACTAACTTGCTTTTAAGTTGAAGTTCTTGGCTTCATGCATATTCTCAATTTGATTACAAATTGAGCCCTTACTTTCTCATTTCTCTTTTATGTCTTAGAAATTCAGCCTTTTGGTAGTTTGAATTTATGGGTATGAAAACTCCAGAAAAAATATGTGCTTTCCATCTGCTTGTTTCAGAATGCCTCAAAATTTCTTTAAGCCCAGCTCCCAGTGATGCTGATAAAGGATTACGCCTTGACACCTTCACAACTGTGAAAGTCAAACACAAGGCGTGTCTTGTAAATGCAATGGTGGAATTGTACCAAAAATTCAGGGATTGTCACCAGTAATTTCTCTTTAGCAGTTTTGTTTTGAATAAAACTTATATCAGCTTTGAAGCTGTTTAATTATCTCAGAGGAGTGTGACATGAATTCTCATAGAAACATATTTTTAATGCAAAGTGAAAGTCTTACACATATCAAAGAAATCCACAATGCATTTCTTTTCTTTGAGAGTCTGACTTCATAATTTTCGTGAAGGGATACATAACCTTAGCAATGCAAGTTCGCTATCTCTAAAATAGCTGTATGGCTTATGAGTAGTTTGAGAAACTCTGAGACAGGCTCATTTCTGACATAACTATGGACAACTGCAGTCTATATCAGAGATCTCAGTCGCAGGAGAGCAAAGAGGAATATTGGCTCTGCTTTCCTTCTATGGCAGGCTGGGGCTATACACTTAAAAGACAAATGACTATTTCGTCACAGACCATATGTACATTATTTAGTGAGTAAATACTGAAAATAAATTGAGTAAATAGCTATATTATTTAATAAAACTGTGGAATAGCATGTGTTGGAAGAGACCTTTAAAGGTTATCCAATCCAACCACCCTGCAACGAGCTTCAACTAGATCAGGTTGCTCAGAGCCCTGTCCAATCTGACCTTGAATGTTTTCAGGGATGGGGTATTGACCATCTCTCTCTCTGGGCAAACTGTGCCAGTGTTTTCCATCTTCCATACAAAAAATGTCTTTTTTATATCTTGTCTGAATCTACCCTCTTCCTACAAGTCCTACTAAAAAGTTTGTGACCATCTTTTATATAGTTCCCCTCTAGGTATTGACAGGGTGCTCCACAGTCTTCTCAGAGTCTGTTCTTCTACAGGCTGATCAAACCCATTGTTCCAAGCCTGTCTTTGTAGGAGAGGTGTTCCAGGCCTCTGACCATTTTTGTGGCCCTCCTCTTGACTTGTCCAACAGGTCCATGCCCTTCCTGGGGGACACCAGAGCTGGTGTAGTACTCCAGGTGGGGTCTCACCAGACCAAGAGTAGAATCACCTCTTTTGAGCTTCTGGCCATGTTGCTTTTAATGCAGTCCAGGATACAAGTGAGTTTCTGGACTGCAAGTGCACATTGCTGGGTCATGTCCAGCTTCTCATTCACCAGCACCCACAAGTCCTTCTCAGCAGGGCTGTTCTCAATCTGCTCATCCCTCAGCCTGTATTGATAGCAGTGGTTGCCCCAATGTAGGCGCAGCACCTTGCACTTGGTCCTGTTAAACCTCATGAGATTCCCATGGGCCCACTTCTTGGGCTTGTCCAGGTCCCTCTTGATGGCATCCTGTCTTTCAGGTGTGTCAACAACACCACTCAGCTTGGTGTCATCTACAAACTTACTCAGGGTGCCCTTGATTCATTCATCGATGTCATTAATTAAGATACTAAATAACTAAATAACACTGGTCCCAAAACAGACCCCTGAGGGTCGCCACTTGTCATTGATGTCCATCAGGACTCTGAGCTGTTGACAGCTACTCTCTGGATGTGACTATCCAACCAGTTCCTTATTCACCCATCAAATCCATCTCTCTCGGATTTAGAGAGAGGGAGCTTGAAGGGACCTTGCAGAAGTCCAGATAAATGACACCTGTAGCCCTTCCCCTGTCCACTGTTGTAGTTACTCCACTGTAGAAGGCCACTAGATTGATCAGGCAGGACTGTCCCTTGTTGAAGCCATGCTGGCTGTCTTGAATGTAATTTGAAATCACAAATAATGTAGCCCTGTTGACTAACAACATTATTCTTTCTTTTTGCTTTGGTGTGGTATGACACGTACAAACATAGCAAAGAACAGTAGGTAATAAGGCAAATGTTGTAATCCTTCAGAAATGTTCAGCAGGATTACCAGGAACCTTGTGGTCTCTTATGGTGTAAAAATATGCAGAAGGGAACAAATTATTAAATTATTCTCTAACTTTTGAGAATCAGCTGTTAAGCTGCATCTCTGCGTCATCTTTGTTTCATGCAACCAGTAGGGATGCAGGTAGTGGCTGTCATCCAGTCTCTCTGCTATGACCTCACCATGAGAGTTGCGTAGCATGTTCACAAAAATGAAATTGTCGTTGAATTTGGGGATATTTTTTCAAGTACTCTTTATCACAGTACTTCAGATTTTCAATTCCATTTAAAATGAGTTTATTTTAAAAGCTGTTAAATTTTTCCAATGTAGTATTTTTTCAAAAAGTACTTAATTTTGAGTTTACTTAAATTCATATTGAATAGAATATTATAACGGCAAAACTCAAAACCAAATACCAAAGAGCAAATTTAGTCCAAATCTTACAGCAGAAGCCAGTGCAGTATATTGGAGGCAGACTATATAGAGGTAAACCTGTCATGCTGCTGAGTAGCACTGGTCCAAGTAATCTTGAAACCCACAAAAGTAATTCATGTGAATATGTACAGCTGATGTTTTCTGGGATCATTGTTGTGCATTGCAGTCAGTGGGCTGATGACTGTATAAAATGTTCCACTCTGGGTATAGGACTATAACCTTTGGATAATGTAATCTCACCAGCAGGATTAGAGTTTTCCAGGAAATAATTTTGCTAACTGCAGGAATTAACCTAGTTTAATCCTTGGTTGTTGAATTGCTGAAGTGCCCAGAACATGATTATCATCAGCATCATGGACTGTCATTTGTCACCTTGTTTCTCTTCTTTTTTTGGTCTCTATAAGGTCAGAGTCACTTTTTTTTCTTTCCTGTTTGTCTTTCATCTCTCACTTGAGATGTAAGTAAATAATCTAAACATGAGAGCTGATATGAGGTGGTTTGTTTGTTTATTTTTTTACATTTAGAATCCACCACTTTTGTTGGTTTTCTCTGAAACCTCTGTTGCTTCATCCATTAGTTGAAGCCTCGTGTCTGCTGTTTTGTTAATTTGAAAGTTTGTTGCTGTGTTGCAAGCTTCTTCTCTCAGCTCCTCTCCCTCAGTGTTGTCTTCCCCATGTACCTCTATTTCTTTATTTATTCTTAGACTCCTTTTAGCATCTGTTTTCCAGTCCTGTCCTCAATCTCTTGTGGAAGCCTCAGCCCAGGCTGTAGCAAAGTGAACCTCAGACACATCAAGGCAGAGATCAGTGAGAATTAAGTATAAGCAAAGGTGCTGGCCCTAATTAAACAGGAAAAGTGGTTCTAAATGCTGTATGCAGAGTAGTCAGTATTGAAGGTATTGGGGGCTCTTTCCAGGTAAGGAATTTAAATCTTTAGGACTAAGATAAAGATGGTAGAACAACAGCTTCTTGTAGGTACTAGCAGCTACAAAGATTAGTTGCAACACTAAGAACGATTTTACAAAACAGTGTATGCAATCTATATTACCATAAAACAATATATCAAATTCTGTCTTTAAATTACATCTTTCTTCGCTTTAAGAGAGACTTAACGTCCAATTCTGTGCACTTATGCACAAGACACTGCATTGTACAAGCAAGAGTATGTGAATATTTGTAACTGATTTTGATAAACTATGAAAAATCATTACAATCTAATCATAATTATTAAAAAATCAGCAATTAGAATATCCTATATTTTTTAGTTATATGGCATATGGTGTTCTCTGTCTCTGCAAATGATATAAGAAATGTTAATTTTCCATATTCCAGTTTTCTATTTAAAAAAAGAAAAGGATCTTTCGAAAGGTTTGCATATCATCACAGTATTTTTCAGTAAAAAACTAATAGCCAGGCCTCTACTGAAATGCACCTCTGTGAAAAATTATTGAAAGATCATGAGGTGATCATCAGCTAAAATAAGAATAATTAGACATCATTTGTATGTTTCATTGCTTAAGCTGTTTCATAAATACAAAGAGAGAATGTTTCCAAAGGAAAGAGCACTACCAAATCGTTAAGTATACATTTTTAAATAGTTGTATTCTGTCAAAGGCTGGATGCTCAGAAGCTCAGTTGTAAAATTTCACATAAAAATGATGAGTGAAATCATCCACAAACTCCTCAGCCAGATCATTTACAAAGTCCACCTTGGGCTTAATTTTTCATTGGCCTGTTTTGTAGACTTACATTATTTATTGTTGTTACACATATGTTCACATATATGCCAAATTATAAGAAAAAAACACTTTGAGAAAAGAAACATAAAACAACATCTGAAGTAAAAAGGTGATTTCATGCAGCATTGTATCACACAAAAAAAGTAACAGTAGCCATAAAAATCTGGAGACCTCTGCATTCCATTCTTTTCTCTGCCCTGCCAGAATATCATAATGCAATATATACAGATCAATTTAATGATATAATTAATGTAGGTCTGATATCACCTGATGAAGTAAGTACTTTTTTTCTGATTACGCAAGTGACAAGAGAGTAGTTAGAGTAAGTAACCCCTCTAAAGCAAGCCAACATCAGCACTGGTATCAAAACAATGTTTATGGGACAACATTATGAACAATTTCTTAAGTTATGTGTTTTGGGACTGGTTTTTTAATTTTTATACAGAAATAGTTGAATATCTGACTTGGGGAATGAAAAAAGAGCTTAGTTTGCAAAATTACTGCTGATTAGATACTGTCAAGGTTTATTATGTTTTCCCAAATGCAGAGGCACCAAATTAGCAATAACCGTGAAAAGGCTACATTTTAGATGTCAGTGGTTCTCCTACATCTCACTAACAACTTTAACACTTACCTAAAGTCAGTCACTTGTGAAATTTCTGGGAGGAAA
Source organism: Oxyruncus cristatus (assembly GCA_013399855.1). NCBI lineage: Eukaryota > Metazoa > Chordata > Aves > Passeriformes > Cotingidae > Oxyruncus > Oxyruncus cristatus. Next base: position 283,608 of record VXAY01005689.1, read on the forward strand.
GGCACTGCTGTTTCTGTAACCTGTGTTTTGTTGTCCTGCAGAATGTTTTGCATAATCACTGTTCGAGTTTATGAAGCACATGCAAAAACATGTACATTTCTTGAATGTCTACTGCTTCCTTATCTTTGTGTCTTTTACTGTGATATTGTAGAGCTTGGATCATATGGAAACCTAAAATATTATGACACAATGACTGAAGAAGGTAAGAAATATTTTAGAATTTTTTGTATCAGCTTTTTTTGAAGCCCCTTGAGCTTCTTTTATGTATTTAGTTTTTCCTTTGTTTTTCTTAGTCCTATTTTCAGTTTCTCCATTTTTGAATAACTCCTTTTTGCATGTCTTCATTGACGGCGCAATCTGTTATGAATATTTTTTAAGGTTTTTATTTTCAAAATGTCAGTTTTGCTGTTTCAGATAAGGAAATACAATGGAATGCTTTTAGTAAAGAACATACATGCAGAACCATACTCCCAAATTACAAGGTACCAAATAATATAGATTGTAGATGCTTATTTGATGCCGTGTTTTACAATGCATTCAGGAAGACTAATTAATTTATGGGTGTTCAAATCACTCGATTGGAGAACAATTGCGAAGTGATTTCAGTTTACTGTATTATTCAAAAGTAATGAACAAACTTTAAAAACTAAGCATGCTTATTCCTCGAGTATGCTTCATTGCAATGCAAAAAGTATGACATTTTAGATCCTGATTCTAGCAATACAAGAAGGAAGTAATTAGGGCCTGAATCAGGGCTCAATGAAGTCTTGGGAAATTTTTCTGCTGATTCAAAGGCATTGCAGTTTTGTTACACTAATTCAGGAAAGCAGTTAAATGTGCACTAAATTTCCAACACATGTTTTTAGTCCTAGTGCAGTCAGCACACCTATAGTTTGGAATTATCCCTGAACTGAGATCTGATTGTCTGTAGGATCAAGGCCTCTTGTCCAGTTCTCTGATTATAATGTCAGACAGATGTTTTCATTATGATATTTAGTAATTAGCAGCATGTTTGCAGATGGGGGTATGTTTGAGCCCTGTAGAGAAGTTTAGCCACCTATTCCTACTTAATATTAGGAATTCAAGGCAAATAGTTTAATTCTTTGTTTTTGAAAACACAGTTAGTAGATTAATCTTGAAGATTTTAAGGGAACCTTCATTACATGACTTAATCATTTCTTGGGTTGGGGTCAGGAGGGTGGGAAGTAATAACTTCTAACTGTTTCTCATCTTCTGGATTGTTTTTGGTACGCCAATGTAACCATACTATTCTGGGGCTGCCTGTGGAAGACAATTCCATTTACCTTTGTGCCTGATGTTGGAAGATGCCGTTTTCTCCTGAAGCAGGCCTGAGCTCATAGAGTAGTCTTGCCTCACTGCCCTCCATTTTCCAGATGAAGTACCTAGTGCGTAGGGGTGGCACCAATATAAGAAAAGATATCTGAGAGAAGATTTAACCAGGCAAACAGTGATGTCTGTGTTGTTTAAATACACCTCTCAAGAACCTGAAATGAGCCATTATCCCGGGCGACTCAGATACAGCTACCAGAGCTAAAACTTTTGCGAAATGTTTCATTTCAGTCTTCATTACAATCAAGATGCAAAGGTAATTTCTCATTGTAGCCTTAAACCTGGATATTTAAGATTTCTAATTTTTATGGTGAAGTATTAAATCTACTATTTCAAAAGTTGCCTTCTGAAATTCATAAATATCTATTCAAAATTATATATATTTATTTGTGGGGAAACACCCACCAAATTATGATACATACATATATATGTATCTATTATTACTGTACCTATGCAGAAGTAATGCTGTTAATATTCAATGTCATCTCAGAAAGCACTTCTCTTGAATAAATAATTCAAGACCGTACTGTAGCAATAGCAAAAATCCAGAAGCAAAAACAAAAAGGAAGCTCTTTGTCTTTAGAAATACTAACACAAGACTCTATAATAGTTTACCTTCTCAAAAGAAACTATTATCATCATTTTTTCTTGTTTTTTTTCATAAAGCAAGTAGCGAATAGTGTATCCCAGAAGTTGTATTTTGATCAAAGTGTGCTACATTTCGTACTTCGTGTTTTGATTTTCAGAAGTATGATCTCTATCACTCTGCATCACACTTATTTGCATTACCCATTTTCTTCTTTCTCTTCCTTTTTTGACTGAGGTTTTTATATATTTTGTACAGCAACTTAGTCACAGGAAAATAAACCCAGTTACAAACCCACTGATTTTCTTTTTTTCTAATAAAGTACATCATTAAGTCCAGGTCCTCAAGCTCTGAGTGGAGGTAGGGAGTAATCTTTCTGTCTTCCAGTAGAGAAACACAGGCTCATTTATTCTTGCTGCTACATCAGAACAATCAGGGACAAAAATTAGTGGTTGGGCTTCAATACACAATTAGATACAGCCTAATGGCCAGAGAGCCATTGTGCCCCACATCTTAGAAAATGACCTCTATTGTTTTGATTGCTTCTCTTTGGTCTAGAAGTGACTTTAAATTAATTTTAGATGAGGCCCTGGAAGAGAAAATACACCCTTCAAGATCAGAAGAGACCCTCACAGTAATATTGTGCTTCACCAACAGCCTAAAACATGACAAAACTGATACGTTTTCGTTTGACACTTCTACACGATCTCAAAGTAGAAATCATGTAAAGTGGATTTCTGGAACTGATCAGTAGTGACTCACTACTGTATTCCACAGCTGGCCATGAGCAGAACTGATAGAGTTCAGACTGCTCAGCAGCCACAGATTTGACATCTTCAGACTCATGAAAGCTTGGCTATAGCTACGTAGATGCAATAATTTTCATTTGATCAGAGACTGATTAGATGACTCTTAAGTAGAGTCTTGGGTTTTTTAAACAAGTGAATTAGTGAAGACTAACTATTTTCTCATCAAATCAAAGACTTTTCTGGCCCAGGGAATTTGTAGTCTGCGATTTAGGCTGTAGTTAAAGGATTGGCTTTTTAATATATCCTTTGTCAGGAGGAGAATCTCTGCCAACTGATGCCAGCTGGAGTTACTCATGCAATCCAAGGGATATCTACATCACACAAGATTGATTTGTTTGTATATATTCAAATAAAACTAGTTTAGTTTTAATTTACCTTCTGTGATAATCACCTGGTCTTGATCTCCTCTTCCTTCTACCCCATTCTTTGCAAACCAAAATGAGCTGCAAAATTTGTTGGAGTTCAGTGAACCTAGATTAACTAAGAATTTTCTATAGCTATCTATCCTACTTTAAGTCCATGGAATCAAGCATTTTCATTCACCTGAGCTCTCATGGTAACAGCTACTATGAGAATTAGGTAGTCAAACCCGTAGTACATAGGACTATTAAAGAGGACTGAAATAGATTATTCTAGAGTATTCTAGAAAGAAAAACTACAACATTCCTGTGGATTATTTTAGTAATCCCAGCTAAAGATAGGAAAAAAGACATGAGAGAAGATCTGTGCCTAAGATTGACCCTAGTGGCTTTCTGAAAATCTGAATTTTTTAGAAATATCCTCAACTGGTCATTTCTCCTGGTGGCTCTGTGCTTCCCCTTCAGTCAACAAGATTTGATTTGGTTTAAGGGAGGGAGAAGCATAGCTCTGCTGTCTTTTTATATCTCACTGTCTTCATGCAGGCTAGTACTATTGCTTTCCTCAGTTTAATGTTTTTGATAGTCAATAATGTGTTCGAATCATTTTCTCTCACTTTCGTTACCTACACTGAGTGAATCAAATGGAAGGTAATGATGTAAAGCAATGTAAGCTGAACCATATATGTACTGGGAAATAAAAATAAACCAAAATACCTTTGCCATTTCAAATGTTGATGTTATTTTCCATGACAGTGACTTACAACTGTGGAAGAGTGTCCCAAATGAAGCGGTGTAACTTAAAATTGCTAAAAGTCAGTGTAAGAAATTCTTCCTAAAGATGGTGGGAGGTTTTTGTAAATGTGAAAAAAATGGAGGATGTATTCAATTAAGCTAATCTAAACCAGTGGGAATCTCTGTGGGGGCATTTTCTTTTCAGTTCAATAATGGCTAACCTAAACAGTTTCAAACAATCTCAAACAAAATACTAGAATATCCTTATAGAATGCTGCATCATATTAATTAACTTTTAAAATTGAACCTTTAATTGAAAGGTTCTGCAGCCTTGTGCAGTAGTTGGACACATGGATGGCTCCACAGACATTTCTTAGAAAACGTCTCAGTTGCATCATCTTCATTGTTTGCATGAAATGCGTTTCTGTATTTGGGGCATCACAAGCCGAATTCTCAAACACATGGAGATGAGCTGGAGCCTGAAAGCTAGCACAATCCTTTAGCAAACTGATATTACAACAGGCACCTGTCAGTATTTACACATTCTTATGGATAAGCACTTTTAAATGCCCCCACTATTTCAAAAGAACTTAGGAGCAGCTGTGACTCTTAGCATTTTGGCTTCAAATATTTGGAAATAATGATTTACATTTTTTCTGGTTTTTTTTTCTCTTATCTGATATCCCAAACAATTCCCTTTCTTTCTTCCTTTTCTTTCTTCCTTTCCTTCCTTCCTTCCTTCCTTCCTTCCTTCCTTCCTTCCTTCCTTCCTTCCCTCCCTTCCCTTTTTCTCTCTTTAACCCTTTTTTCTTCTTCTCCCTCTAATTAAAACATCTGCCTCTGACCCTGTGCACTGAAATAATGAGATGCCTTGCTATTTATGATTGCATTCTGTCCTTAGATATTATTCTGCAGGTGTTTCACTCTAGGTGCAAAGAAGATTAATTTTTGCAAAATATTGTTAATTTTGTTTTTTTTTCTTGAGCATGATGTGTTTGTGAAAAGATAGGGACTGTAGAAAGGAAGTACTGCTTGTTAAATATTTGTGGTATTTTTGTTACTTTCCAAGTGGTTTGCTGTTGAGAAATTAATTCCACTTCCCAGTGAATAATTCCCCGTTGCTAGTCCCTGTGCATATGCTTCTTCACATACACAAGTGTGGGTACAGGGATTTAAAACTTCCATTTGTGGGGAGGGATTTCTTTCTTGACTAATGATTTATTCTTGTGTGCCTTTTATTTTAGCTTGGAGACTAGTGACTGTTATCCATGTAACTGAATTCATTCATGACTTCTTACTTCTCCTTTCCAGTGTTAGTCTATTATATAATTCTGTTGGAATATCTTTTGGTCTTAAGTCTGTGCTGGATTTGCTGCAGGGACACCAGCAGTTTTCAGTGCATTTTTTTAAGTGGAGATGAAGAATCAAAAGAACCACAGACCCTGTGTTGTAATAGTGTTCTTAATTAGAAGCATACTGTATGATAGCCACCAGTTGAACTTCTAAAAAAATTTTAAAATACTAAATGTGCAATAGCAATGGGGATAACAATTAATGAAGGCAGATATGTCATCTTTATACACAACACAGGCTGTCATAAAGGTGTCCAAAGAGTCCTTACATAGAAAGATCAACCAATGCAGAGAAAGGATTCATTTCACTTAATATTTGACATCTTTGACATTGCTAAGTTTGAACATGTCATTTGGACTCAGTGGTCAATAAAGAGTGACAGACGCTGGAACCTTTCTTATGACAGGATGTGTTGTCCTGGAGACAACACAGAGGATAAGCTGCATGGTTAACCCCATGGGAGACGAAAAAAACCCTGGCAGGTTTAGAAGAAAGTTTACCTTTGAGAATCTGCTATGAAAATCATGTATTCTAGAGGTTTCTTCTTCCCCTTCTGAAGTACCTGTAGAAATCACAGACACATAATGGAGTGCAAAGTGACAAATTTAACCACAGTCACTATGATGCAATATATGGGTTAATCTGAAATTTTGTGTTACTATCCTACTAACTGAGAACTGAAACTTTGTGTTTGTTTATATCTTTATTCATCTGTATTCATCTTCTGTTTGAGCTGAATTCTTATAGCAGCATGGTTGTAGGTAGAACTTTACTGACTTCTTCCAAAGAAAAATCATAACTTTTGTTTTTAATTTCTTGTTCTATTCATTGCTGAATTCTTAGGGAAAAAAAAGATTAAATTTTTATTTCCACTAAAAGGAAAAAAAAAAACTATAGATGGGAACATGAGATAGTGCTTAATAGCATGTTTTTTGTTTGAAGAGGAACTGAAATGGATTGTCAGCAGTGATCTTTGGAGTCTAAGCTATGGCAAAGAAACTTTGCATCTCAAAATGGCTGCATTTTAATAGTGACAATGCTTTCTTTTAGGAAAGTTCAAGGAAAGGGCCTCAATTCTGCATAAGATCGCCAAAAAGAAGTGCCAGGTGGAAGACAGTGAAAGGCAGAATGGAGCTGCTAATCACGGTGAGTGCAGCAGTGCAGATTTATCACCTGTTCCTGAGAGTCGCTTTCACTGCTTTATTTTGTTTGAAAATCCTTAGTCATTAATTTCTCCATCTACATCATTTATGCTATTCTAGTAGAAATATTCTGATTCTCTGTACCAAAGAATATGAAATTTATGGATGGGACAGGAGTGGAGTACAAGAAAAGAAAGTCAGTCAAGACATATGGAAAGCCTCATGGTAGGTTAAAACAAAAAGCAGTGCTGATTTTGGATATGTGTTGAAGTGACAGGAATAGAGAGGCAAAACTTACTTTCGGTTTATATAGAGAAGTTTATTTAATTTACTGAGGTGGTCTAGGAGAATATGTGTTTTATGTAGTACCACCCTGGTCACAAAAAGAATCAGCCTTCATATTTAAGATTTGATTTGTCTGTATACTGCTTGCTGGGAGTCAGTTAGGCCCACCTTTGCTAATTGTGCAAAATTGGCTTACTGTGATTTTCCATTAAGGTAAGAATTTGTATTTTAGTTCAAAAGTTCTTTGGCTAAAAGAAAATCTGTACTATGTCCCATTTTCTCTACTTTAACTCAGCATATTCTCTGCATTAGAAAACCACATACAAATGTGTCGAATAAAATCTGAATCATTTTATTACTTGACACTTTTTTGACTTTGTGTTATGTTTACATACTATTTGCTTCCAAAATCAGCCAGTTAGATGGGACAGTCTGTTAATAAACCATAATGCTGGCTGTGGGGTTAAGAGACAACACACATACACTGAAATAATTACAGATAGTCTGGCACTCTGCTGTGGCTGTGATCTCAGATTTTTAATTTAGAAGAATCTCAGGATAGCAGTAATGTAACTAGACAGCTGTATTTACTTCTATGCACAAGAGCATACCATAAGGCATGTTGAACTTGAGTTAGAGATTTCATATTGCTATTCCGCTTTACTTTATATTGTACAAGGGATTTTTGGCCATTGGCATTTTTATGTAGTACATACTTAAAGAGGTAATTACTGCTTAGAGAATTCCAAGGTAGTCAAAGTAAGAATAAATTTGAATAAATTTGGCATCAGAAATCAAAGGCCCAACTTTATCCCTTTAATTCCAGCAGAAGTTAAGCTCAAGGACTACAGGATTCTGTTTTAAAAATCATCCACTGTTACTGGATGTTATTATAGCATCTGTTTACTTTTTCCCACATTTTTACCTGAGAGACAGCATGATTACAGCTTGGAAGTAACTTTACTAATTGCAGGGGTTAGTGCCCTACAGAAGTTATATCATTGAATGTATCTCCTCACCTGTAAATGCAACATGTTGCATTCTAGAATGTCTGCGGTGAATGCTGTATGTCAGTTTTTACCTCAAGTATTAGGCTCAGTTAGTTTATGAATAAACAAAGAGCACCAAATATTGCAATGCATTTAAATATTTCTAGGGCATGAGTGCAAATAAAATAGTTTCTTCAAATGCTAGCTCAACACTCATAAGATTTTTATTCAAAATGTGTACTAATCAAATGAAAGACAAAATTTTTGTCTCTCTCTTTTAAAAGCAGATGTTGGCCCACCTTTAGTATTTGATGATTTACTCAGACTAGACATATGACAGCTGTTTCACTAGCAGATTTGTTATTTAATATTCTGTTCTGTTGTTTTCCCACTCTTATTTTTGGATGATGCCACAGAAAAAGGTGCAAAAGTGGAAGTTGCAGTAACACCACCAAGTGATTCGGGACCAGTGCAGAATGGAATCGCCCACAACGTTGAAGAAGAGGTTAATGACTTTTTTTATTCTTCTTTTTATTCTTGTATTGGTAAACATATTGCATGCTTGATTGTGCTTTTCACTGAAAGTAAGTATCTTAATAGAAAGAGGCTGTTAGTATGAACAGTCTAAAATACATTTAATCTTCATTTACAACTAAACCCAATGTATGGTTTGCCATATATAAAAGCTCTTCTGCCCCTGCCCTTCAGTGTAAGGTAAGATGGTAGTCTGGAATGCATTCTTTTAGGAAACATATTTTTACTTATCAGATATGTTTGCAGTCCTAAATATAGCTAATAGAAATTGCACAGAGCACACACACATTGCAGAAAACCTGTTCTTTAAGAGAACCTATCATGATGTGCATCATGGGATAATGAAAATTCATTGTAAAGGAGGAGCTGTAAACAAACTTCTCTATTGTGCCTTATGTTATCTTGAGACAAATAAAAAATTAGGCTGAATGAGATAGCAGTATATTACTGTTTCTGTGACTCTTATTGCGTACGGTTAAAATGTGCAAAAGAAGTAATCAGACACTTAAATGTATTTATTTTAACATACACCTTTTGTAGATAACAAGTAACTATGTCTTGACTTGCACAATGGCTATCGAAATAGCTGTACAGTTATCTTCTTTCTTAAGTAAGAAATAAGTTGTAATTCTCAAGAGTAGCTGACTGCAAAATTTGGTCTTGTCAGGCCGTTTTTAATGTCTTTTATCTTTTTAAAAAAATTATTAATACTACCTCCCTTAAGTGGAAAAAAAGCTGGTGATTGATTTTTATAAAGTCAATCACTGTTTTTTTAGATTCTATTCATCAAAAGCTGTATAGAGACTGAAAGTTTTGTAAAAATAATCCTTGACACAGAACCTTTTATAACAGTTTAGTTTATACAGTTTACTTCTTAGCCTTCTTTTTAGGCTATAGTGACAAAAGACAAACACTGCAGGAGATGGCTGAGCAGTGATCTATGACATAAAACGAGCTTCCCCTTATTAGAAGTGGGATGAGCTATGCAATGGCCATGGTTTGGTTTGAATCATATCAAGGTTAAGTTTTGATACCTTAGTTGGTTTTGTTTATTTATGGTTTAACAATATTGTTATTTCAAATCAGAGATCATGTTCCCTTCTTCATGATCTGAGCAAGTAAGTAAAATTTTTTCTTTGAAAGGTTCTGCAAAGGAAAAATTGGTGTGTACAAGTAATAGAGTGTGTTTATGTCTTTTGGCCTCTTCCTAAAGACAATTATCTCTCACAAGGAGCTTATTTTGTACTGAAACTTACTTAAAACAGGGAGAGGTTATCCAATTTTTTTCTGCAATACAGGGAAAAATCCCACAGCAATGTGTACTAGGGTGAATTGTGTTTGCTTTACACAGCTGGAGATGGAGAAATGACAAGACGATTCTGGCCAACTGGTGTGTTAGTGCGCCAAGTATTAGCAGATGGCTTTAATTCTTCACTCTTTGCAGTAATTTCATCTCTAGAAATAGAAATTGAGAATCAGAATCAAGGATCTAAAAGAGATGGATAGTTTTTGATACCATGAATGATCAGTAATTATAATGAGTCATCCAAGGAAAGAAGGGCGTAGTAGAACATTAAATTACCTTTTCAGTTAATCAAAATTTTCAGACTATCATGACACTTAAAGATCCTTGTCAGCCCAACAGAACATTACTCTTATATAAATGAGGTGAGTAAAGTCTATATAATAAAAACTCTCAGCACTATACTCCAACACAACATTTTAAGGTAAGGAAAGATCAAATTTCAGATCCATTTGGATCCTCTTTTGGATCCAAATGGATGAGTCCTACCTCACGGCTGTAGTGAAATACGTCTTTAGACTATTCTTTAAATCTGGGGAGGCGGCGGTGGGGGGAAGGAAGGAAAAACAAAGTTCAAAGCAGAGTGGCTTTTAGACTTTTGTTCTCAAAGGTCAGTAAGGGATGGCATGGACTGGTGTAACCTATTATGTAAATCAGCCTGTGAGATACATGAAAACTCTAATTGACTCTAATGGAGTTCAGTAGCTTAAGAAGGAAATCAGTCTTGCTTTGTAAGATTTTTTCCCACTGAGATGGTTCTGTGAAAACAATAAGAAAAGGCAATCTTAAGCAATCATGTATCACAGCAGTGTCCACGCGCTATCATTTTACATTGTAATGAAGCATTTCCTGGGTTTATTCAGAAACCTGCCAGGCCACAGAGCTTCATCGTTTGAGACAATGGTTTCAAATTTAAGCAACGGCAGGGGAAGAAGGAAGAATTATTGCAAGAGTACATTACTCAGCAGTATCTTTCTTTCATCTCCCTTTAGGCATTTTAAACTTGCAGTGAGGCAGGTTTTGGAACTTTTATGTTTGTTTCAGCAAGTATTAGGACATCCTGGATGACTATTCTTATGTCTTAGAGGTAGGATACATTATTTATCCTTATCCAAATGACACAATAGGAGCAAGCAGGGAGGTTTGTAACTGGTGGAGGAGTGAGTCTGCAGTTTAGCTCCATCAATCTGAATGAAAGGATTACAGGTATCTGCTGTCACAATAAAAAATAACAATCCCCTAATAACATTTTCAAAAGTAATACTGAAGGCACAGGAATGTAGGACAGCCAGTTCTCATCAGTAGTTTCTCATTCTCTTTCAAGAACTCCCTTATTAAAACTGGGTAACAAGAACATGCTCATTACAGCTCAGTCTTGACCTACAAATGCTTTTGAATTTTGATCTTTTTGTAACCAAGTGTTCTCCATTTTACACTGACTACATTATTTGGTTCTGTTCCTAAGTAGAATTCAATCAGGTGGCTCAAAGTTTTGGTGATTTTGCCTTACTCCGATGCAAAGGAGTAATACTGTGGTGTCAGACTTTGGAAATATAGTATAAAATTCCTTCTCTCCAATTTTTGACTTGTGTAGTCTAACAATATGGTTTTGGATCCATAAGCGCTGGATAAATCTCTTGAAAAACTTACTGTTAGTGCCTTCATGTCGTGATAATGATAAAATATAACTAAGAAAATTAGAGATACTGTCAATCTGGATGAACAAAGCTTCAAATACACCTTTGGGGGGAAAAATTTTGTCCTAAAAACTGTGGGATATGCAATGGGTATACTCACATAGCAGGTCATCCTAAAAGATGTTTGCACTGAGGATGCAGAAGATCTGCATAAGGATCTAATTCTTTCTCCTCCATTATCAAGTTCCACTATGGTCTTCATGCTTTTCCCTCTTGCAAAACAATCATAGTCATATTTCTTTGTTTTTTCATATTTTTCACTGATGCAGATTATAGTGCCTGGGTCTAAATACCTAGACACAAGCATTTTAGAATATCAGCCTCTATACTGGAGGTAGAATTGTCTGAAAAGAAGTATATTAAATATTCTATGTTCTTCTAGTAAAAATAGCATACATAAATGCTTATAAAAATTTATTATTTTAAAATTATGAAGTCTAGCTTGTAAAAAAGAAGGTCTCAGACTAAGACTGCAAGAAAAGGAGAAAAAATAACATCTACGTTGTATTTTTATTTTCATATACTTGTAAAATAAACTTTCAGACTCTTTTCAATACCAAC
>VXAY01005691.1:0-195945 GCA_013399855.1 Oxyruncus cristatus
AAGGATGTCTTCTAGTCTTAAGAGCGAATCACCACATTGGTGTGGCTGTGTTCAACCTTGAGTCGGTGTCTGGCTTGGGTTTTAGCTCTCCTAGAACACAGCTCTCAATGCCTTAAGGAATGGCAGGATCAAGGGTATTTTAATGAACTGATAACTAAAAAAAGAAAAAAGCAAGCAATGCACTTGACAAGATGAAGCTGTTGTATAGCAGAATCGTATGATGTTCACTAAAGGTGAAAGTAACGAGCAGAGTCTCTTTAGTCCCACAGTTGAGTGTTTTAATAGTTTTGGAAAGGGAGAAAAGAATGGCAGCGTGAGTGTTTTTCCTTTTGGTTTGGCAGTGGATAGATTAGGATTTTAGGATTACTGTACTAATTTAAGATAAAAATAGAAGAATTTTTTGGTAAACTCTTGAGGGAGTTCTGACATCAGGGTCTCAAGAAAAGAGTGTAGAAAGCTAACTTAGAGAAGCTTCATGGATATATTTATTTATCACGAAAAGTATATGAATTGATCAAGATCCACAATTATTTTGAACAGTAGTAAAAGCTGTTTAATATACCGTATTAAGGCCTATCAAAAGATGAAACCCTTTTTAAAAAGTACAAATAATTGCCTCACTTTCTAATACATGGCAAGCATAGGTTGCATGGTACAGTGACTGATGCAATAGCTAAAAAACTGCAAATACTACAGAAAAACAGAGCATTTTTCACCACTTAAAGTCTTCTTTCTCTTCCCGTGGGCTCTGTGGATAAGCAGCATGCCATTTCCGAACAGGAATAGGTGAAGACCTGTTATGAACATGCTGCCAGGTAGGCATTGGCAGCTTCCTGAATGCTGTAAGGAATTCAGCCTCCTGTGCTGATGATCAGTGTACGCGCGCGCACACACACACACACACACACACACGTCCTTTGGCTCCCCTCTGGGAGAGGGACTCAGGGACATTGACAAGCTTTGCCATAGCGCTGGGAATATCATTAGTGTGAGAGCATTGAGAAGGAGCTGGAGACAGTGGTCCCAGGTAAATCTGTACCAACAATATAAACCTGTTGAGTTTTGGGGTTAAAAAAATTAGCAGAAAATAGAATTTCCTGCCATTCCTGATGGCTGAAACTGTTTTAAAAATATACAAAAGACATAACTCCTTAAAGAATTGACATTGTTTTCTCCAAAGAGTATGTCTTTACTTTTCATTCCATTTCTTATTAAGTATATTTTCATAATAAAAGCTGAATACCTTCAATACCATCTGATGGGCCTGCCTCTGTCTGGCACATAATGCAGTTAATTTTATATGTGACTAATGAGCTCCAGTCCTTCTCCTGAATAACTGTGACCCATATATGGGGAAAACTCTCATGTCTTAATTGCTTGACCCTGAAATTAGCACAAGCAGATGGGCCTGAACAGATAGTGAGTCTGACATGAGGTAAAAGGAGAGGCCACTAATGCAGTCAGTAGAATGTTGTATGAGAGAAACTATTTTCTTGATTGGAATAATTTCCAGCCAATTTCAGTCTCCTTTAATTTCTCGTGGTTGGCTGATGTGAGGGATACCAGGTTAGTTGTTCAACACCTGTAGCTTGGTAAGCTCAGCTGCAAGGTGAATTGCTACCTAGTATTGAGAACAATATTGAGAAAAAAAGTCTCTTAATTATAAACTGAAGTAGGAACTTTATTATCGATTTTTCTGAATAGTTGTGGATTAACTGTTAAATGTCTATATCCCCGAGTACCTGGGGGAGAACATAGCATTTACTTTTAATTTTGGAGTTTAAGTAAATTTTAGGCTGTCCTGTTTCAAAAATACCTTCTGTGTAGGTTGCATTACCTTCAGACAACCTAGACAATATCAACAAATTCCAGTGTTGTGTGTAAAGTCATTCAGCACCGTATGTCATTTGCAGTTTATGTCGTATTAAGAATAGGAAGTTGACTTAAGGTTTTGTTGTGGGGGGGAGGATTTCTGTAACAGTTGTGGCTTTGTAGAGACTGTTACTTGATGCTGAAAGGCTGTTTGACTGCTTCATACTTGCACCTTTTTCTGACAGTTCCTCCAGGAGGTGTGTCACAGGATAAAAAGCAGCCTGTTGTTGGCAAAGATAGTTTGACCTCATTACTGGGGCAGACAGGTGTATTCTTTAATCACAGCCTTAAAGCCTCAAAAACCTCTGGACTTTTTCCAAGATAGCTGGGATTAGCCTAACCCTTTGATGTTGCTTCAGATGTCCCATGGAGACACCAGTTGAAGAGGGTGAGTGAATGCTGACTGGCTGCAGTCCTTGGTTACTTGGGCAAGACATCTGTGAGAATGATTTGTGTGGGAGAAATTGGACCAAAAAAAGAAAACTGTTTCATGCTAATTGCAATTTCCAATGGTAAACCTGGAGGTGAGCTGCTCCTGACAGGCTCTTAAACTAATTAACCCAACAGTCCAGTACCCCATGCTGTGTAATGTTACACAACTATGCATAAACAACTCTGTGAAGATTTATTCCGACCTCAAACTTCGAACAGGCTCTGCTGAAGTTAAACAGGCTGTTTGAAGTGTCACGACGATCTGCAGTCCTCCTGTCTGATGCACTACATGCTTGACTCTAATTAACAGTAATCAAATAAGGAAAACCCTAATCAGTATTCAGCAGCTATTACCCTTAGCTTAGCAGAGAGAAAATGTAATTTCAGAAGAGGAATAAACAGGTGGTATTATGTGGAACTACAATAAATTCCATTAAGTGGCTTTGTGAAAAAATTTTATTATTGTAATATGTCATTAAAGGGTGATCTAAGGCCTTAGGGGATAGAAAGAGGGGGCTGGGGAGGAAAGAAATCCCAAATTATCCAGATTAGGAGTTTGCTTCCATTGAGCCCTCTTTTTGGAGCGTAAGCTGCGTTTTTCATCTCTCTTGACTTTGGACATATATATTGTCAGTTGTCCCGCACCCTTAGCAAATACAGACAAAATGTTATTTTCCAAACTGTATTTTTATAGAGAAGTATCCTTCTCTTTCTTAAAATGCTACTATCCATAGTTCATTCTAGTCTATAAGTACTCATGGTTTTGTGAATGGGGAGTTAGGAGCAGGGCTCCCATAGATACCATGACCACCACATCATGATTTGACTGCATGCTCTGCTTCTCACCTTCATAGGACCTTAAAGAGCCTTTTAAAACTTTTGTGGATGGTAGAAAAGTGGTCTATAAGATAATATTCATCACTGGATATGAATTTTGAGCAATGAGTCCCTGTACCTTTAGGTTACAATGGTTCTTGATAAACGAAGAGTGTCCAGAAAAGAGAAAGACACACAGGAGAGGTCTATGGTTGCCCCAGTTACCTGAAAGCTTCCTGTGGTCTAGAAGATAAAGATGCTTTTAGAAAATAATTTTCTTCTTTGCATGCACAAGTAGGTCAGGAAACTCATCAGTTGTAGTCATCCAAAGAACACAAAGGCCTTTGACTGTCAGTGAGCGTTCATTCCTTGCCCACAGTTCTGTACTCTGTTCACTTTATCTGAACAGTTGTTTTGCACAAAGTCCTTCAAGCCCACTCTCAAAAAGACGTAGCATTTGCTTAGCTTCAAGTTCTCTTTCCCCTTTCCCCGTGTTCCCAAGGACACAAATGGATGCTCTGTGACTGAAGGCCTTTGTTTCCTCCAAAGTACCATGGGTTTGTGTATAACTGTAAGCAATTTCTCTCCTGACTGTGCAATTTCCCTTGGTGATGTTTAAAAGAACATTTTTAAATTCTATTTTTAAACTGTTAGAAATAGCTCTCCAGAGCTTCCATGCTGAATTCTAATAACTTTTTATATTAGCATAAAAGGATAGCTTTATCAAAGATCACTGTTTTAGGGGAAAATGGTAGTATTTGCATCTCAAGAGGCAAGAGGAAGCTGTTCATAGGTTTATGGAGGTTTTTGTCCTTTTCTTCAGCTTCCATAGTTCTGCTAATGCTAAATTAAATTAAATGTGCCAGAGGAGCTGTGGTGAGTGCTTGCTAATATGCATGCCAGCCTTATCAGAGGGTGTTACAGAATGCTGATTTTTCCCAGATGCATGTAATTTTAACACCTGCTCATACTGAAACTTAGATTACTTTCTCCTAGGACTATTTATAACTAAAACCGTTGTTGGTGACTTTGGTATTTTTACATCAGCCCATATGGCTGCAAGGAAATGCAGAGAGATGTACATAATGGAACAAAGGGCAAATAATTGTCTGGAAAACCCAGACTGCTGTTCAATATGTCTGGAAATAGTGTAGCAGCAGGCGAAGTTCAATTAAATCATCTTGGTTTTGTGTAGGAAAAGGATTTGCAACCACAGACTTGCCCCTCAAAATCAACTTTCTTGTTTACCACAAACATATAACTCATTGAATAAATCCTAAGGTGATCCTGGTAGACCAATATGTGTCCTTCATCAATAACAGCTAAGTAGTCCTGTCATACAGGAGCACTGAAAGCTGTACCTGCTGTAACCTTTTTCCCCACACCATGTTTTTGAGTCCTGTGAACCTCCAGCTAAACCCAAGTTGGACTAAGTAGGGAGAAAATGCATCTTCTGTCATTCAATCCAGCCGTCATTTTCAGGAAAAGCTAATGTGTCAGATCACGCTGCAAAATGTCTATGATTTTCCATGACTTTTTCAAGGTTTCCTTCAGAAACGTCTTTTGTACAGTGAGCTGCAGAAATTAGAGGAATGAGTTGAAACTGCCAATATGCTTGGAATATCTGAAGAAACACTTACTTCACTGGCATATTACAGGCTGGATGTTACCCCAGACAGGCTATTTCCAGGAATCTAAACACCTTCATTTTTGTTCCTCCTTCATCACACCACTCAATATCTTAAGGTTCCAAAGATCAGTGAAAATTAGACCACAGATACAGCAATATTTTTGTCATCTTAAAATTTCTCCTCCTCCTTCAACTCGGGTGCCTAATGTCAAGTCATTCCTGTTTCCAGTCTGCAAGATTTCACTGCAATGTAAAATGTATCTGATCTGTGTGTGTCCCAAGGAGAAGTTAAGAGGCTCTGTGACTGCCATCTGCCCATCACTGGTGGAGTTTTACTGCCTGGTAGCAGAACAGATTGTGAGCATCCCCTCGTCTGCTGGGTTGGTATCCTGGTTGAAATGGATGGTATTTGAAGTTAACAGCACCCAGCTGTGAGATATGTTGGCTAAACAGTGGATGCACTGCAGGGACCGCTGCATTATCCAGTAGTGCTGTGTTGAGGTGGGGATGGGGTGAGCAGCTGGATACAACAACTTCTGGTACCACTACTGACAAGCTGTCAAAAATCATGAGCTACCACACTGTGCTTCTGATCTGTGAATCCTTTGACTTGAACAAAAATTGTTCAGTTTCTAGTACATCTCATCACAAATTTTTATGAAGCAGCATGAGGTTCTAGGCTGGATGGAACTCGAGTGAGAAATACTACATTATGGGGTTTTTCATGTTTTTATCTTTTTTTTCCCCTTTTTGCTGGAGTAGTGCATTACCTCAGAGATGCACCATAAAATTAATGTTTGTGCAGACCTTTCAAAGTTGAAGTGTTGAAATTGGTATGCAAATATCATATACTACTGTTGTATCAACTGATGACTAAAATTCATAATTTTAGTCAAATTGTAGTTTTAATTTTTATGAATGGAGTTTTAAAGTGCCTTGTTTGGGAAAGCACTTAAACATTACATCAGCCAGATTCTATGCTGAACTATTACGCCTGTGATAATATTGTAATAAATTAAAGTAAATCCAAGAGTTGTCTTCTCATAACACCTTAGCTTCTCTTTATTTTACTTCAAGTATGTGGTTCCATGGTTTCTCATATTTATAGATTAATACGAGGAAAGGCCTATCATCAACACCTTTAATATTAAAAATGAACAAGTTAAACCATATTCCTTAAAAGTGCCCATTCTATTATTTCTGTTTTCCTTTTTCATTTTCTTTATACTCTAGTTGTTTTGGTACACTGTAAGACATTTAATTGTTTCTGAGAACTGGGAAAACATGAAAATGTTTCTTTCTCTAGTGGAGAAAGAATACATGTTTTAATTTTCCCTCCTATTTTTACCTGTCTCTGTTGCTTTTGGTCACAAGTAATCGCTCGTTGCTCTTTATTGCTGTATGCAATGAATTGCTTAATATGACTGCATGAATCATTCAGGTTTTAATAAAGTCAATGTCTGCAACTATAATTATGTGTTCTTACAGATTTGAACTACACAAATACTCTGTTCTGAGCTGAACCTTGACCATGCTAGCCTTATTCCCTACTGCAGAAGTTTTAGGATCAAAGTCTCCCTGGTCTTTATCCTCTGGTAATGTAGAGAGTGAGGTGTCTTCAGAGGGTAGACCAACAGCTCTGAAGTTTTGAACAATCTCCTGGCAATGCCTCTTTTGGCTGTATAACAAACCTGAAATATCTGCTTCTTAGTACTTTGGGTGCTTAAGGCTGGGCTATTCCAGGCACCTGCGCCACCACTTCTCACAGCTTTTGTGGGAGACCCTCTTGTGGTACCTCATATTCCAGGTTTGCTGCAGTCAGTGAGCACTGATTCTTAGGGGGTGTTTTACAGGCTCTGATTCACTGAGTTTTGACTAATGTAGCTTGATCAGACGCTTTATCCCTGTAGCTGCAGTATTTTGGAGCACACATCCATGCTTAAGTCTGATAAAGATCAGATTAAAATAAATCTACTGCACAGCTTGCTGCCTCTCCAAATTATTGCACAGTGGTACTGTGTTTCTGGGAGAGGGATGGTGAAGTGTCCCTGGCCAATTGCTACAGCACACAGTATTTTCCAGTGTGATAGGGTTATGGTGCATGCAGTAAGTCTAAACTTGTACCATTTTTCTTTCTTCCACATTATTTTTAATTCTGGAGAGATTGCCTCTGAGAATAAGCGTGTTGCTTCAGTCTCTCTTTTCTACTAAGGCTTGCACAAGGGTAGCAGTGCTGTGTATGATGGACTGTCTCCTGTTCCACAGAGGATGAGTAAACTTTCTCATATGTTTCATATGGCCCATTGACGTGTCCTAAAATGAAACTGAAATACTGAATTAAAAAGATTCCACTTAAACAGGTATGAAACAGTTCTTTTGCATTGATCTTAAACACATTCCAGACTTCCAGTTTGGAAGTTAGATTTAATTAAATCATGAGATTTCTCTTAGTAACATTTTTTTTGATCTGATGTAAATATGTTGCAGCTGAATAAGTTCTATACTTTCTGGTAAGGCTGTGTTTTGATTAAAAAACCCTAGAAGTTTAGATTCCCAGTTTATTTTACTGATTTTATATCTCATTCCAGATCCTTTATCCACAGTAACATCTGATCTCTTAAGAACTTGACAGGGAATTTTTTAGTGAGGGATAAATTTCTACCTTCAACATCATAAAGGAGATTAATTTTTGTTAGCATCACTCTTTAGCACTGCTGAAAGATGTCAGAATGTCTGCACTTCAGAATGAAAGTGTCTATTTTATCAGCTTATCAGATAGTTTACATGCAGTAGTGCTTTCAGATTTTTGAAATGTCACTGTATTTTTATTGTGAATTACCATGGGCATCGACAGACTTGATCTCCAGGGTTAGAAACTGAGGTATTAGGTGGGAGAATGAGTGTCTTAATGAGATGATGTAATCTTAAAATGTGAATAATTCCAGGGTAAATTGAGAAGACTCCAAGTAATTCAGTTTGAGCCGAGTCTCTTGTGAACTGTGATTATTTTAACACTGAGCTCAATATTTTGTTCACTTAGTTGAAGCCATATGTGTGTGACAGTCTGCCTGTATATATTTACTCTTGGTTGTTGTAGAACAGAGGGCATCAACCATGTTGACATGTAGATACACTTGGGTCATCTGAAAACCAAATGATTTTGTAGTTGCTTATATTGTCTCTGATTTCCGACCACAGAATATGGTATCCCAAAATGTCATGTGAGTGTCCTCAGCTGTCACGTGTCCAGAACCGCAACAGGGCTGAGCACTGGGATGGAGAAGTGAACCAGCCATTCTGAGATCTTGTCCTAGTTTGCTGACTTGTCTGCTGACTATTGAAATTAAAGCTTTTACCAGAGATCCATTTATTGTTTTTTGTAGAAAAGATCTGTTGTTGAACAGTCCTTTTCTGTACTGTTATCTCTCTTTTCAGTGAATTCCTTAAAAAAACTATGTGTTTCAGTTCTATGTGGAATATCATTATAACAGCAAAGTAGACTTACCCGCTTCGTTTCCAATGTAAATTTTTTCTTTAAAAGGAATGTTTGGATAGTATCCAAGGTCTTGTTCAGTAACCTGGATGCTGTGATGTTCAGGCAGTACTGGTTTGATCAAATTAGCACTCCTCTGATTAATTTAGAAAACCTAATATTTTTCTGGGCTTGTGGCATATTGTGATCCAAAGATCCTGCTTATGAGAAGACAACTGTTAAGGAAAGTAATATAAAATGAAGAAGTAATTTTATTATTTGTTCACCAGAGTAGTCTGCTTTTGAAAGAAACTGTGGCAGAGACAGTGCCATGAGCTGGCGAAGTTGCATATCTTGTCTTAAATGAAGTATGAAGGATGAAGAGGGGGGAAAAAAAAGGGAGGGGGGCAATTTTTAAAGTGGAATAGGGATTAAAAAGAGAAATGCTATTTTCTTCATGAAGATGAACTCCCACAGAATATTGATGGCATTTTGTAATTAAACCTGCAGGGAATGGGTGTTTAGTAGCATCTAGTACACTTGTATTTGGCTGCAGCTAATGGCCCTCTGGGCTATAAGTTTCCCAAAACAATGAAACACAGAATTTTCAAACAAAACGTACTCTGTGTCAGTAACAGTTTAAGCTACTTCTTCATAGCAGTTCTGAATGTAAAACTCTCCTTTTAGGATTAGTTGTGTGACAGCTGCCACAGGTGCATCTCTAAAACACTGAGTTTAAAACACTGCATCGGGTTGGTGTTTACCAGAGCTCTTTCCATTTCAGCTGAACTACAGATCAGAGAGCAGAGGTGCCTTTTTTTTTTTTTTGTGCTAGATGGGTCTGACGTACGCTGGGGAAAAATGAGTTCTGTCAGGAAATACATCTCCCTGAGTTTTTTGCTGGCACACAATGGAAATTTGAGAGAGAAGGACTCAAGCTGTAAACTTGCCATATGGAAGTCTTACATATGGAAGTGTGGGTAATACTTAGGCATGTGACAAAGCTCTTAGACGTAAAAATAGTTCCAAAATTTCATTGGCTTCTGTGGAGCATGTGAGCCAAAGTCAGAATTACTCAGTTCTGGATCAAAAGATTATTCCACAAAAATGGTGCTGATAAAGTGAGTGTCGCTAAACTGACCTAACAAAGCGATGAAATCATGTTTCTTTTCCTCCTTTCTTTTCCTCTTTAGCAGGTCTGCTAAACTCTGGTCCGGTTGAAACTTTCCAAGTTTATTGAGTTTCATGTAGTTTTATTGAGGTCCAGTTGTTTTCTGCAATAGGGATTTCTTTCTTCTGTCTTTTCATCAGTCATTTAGCAAAACTTAAAGCAGTCAATTCGGTTCAGGCAATAAAATATTAAAGAGGTGGCAGTACTCACTGGCTGATTTGCTGAACACAACAGGATGAAATGCTGCTAGAAGCCACCGTAGTCCTTAAAATGTTCTTTTCATCTGGCCATAGGGAATTGGAGGTGTCATCATGAGTTTACTTAGTTCTGTGTCTCTCCTTGGCTAATAACAAGCTGCTCTTAGACACTTTTAATAGCTGATTTTCCAGCCTTTGGGATTTTTGCTTAAAGGTAGATCACTGCTTGAGGGCCAGGAGGCTGAATTTGGTGAGGTACATCTGAATTAAATGGGCGGGCAACTCACTTGACTTCCCTTTATGGTTTTGCAGATGCTCTGTGCTCATCCCCCCAAGCCTGTGCAGCAGGTGGCCATGCCCAGCCAACCTCTTTGGGAGGGCTGTGTTCTACCAGCATCCGGCAGGTCTGCTGAGTCTGGGGTTTGGTCTCAAGGAGTATCATTATCTGTACTCTTTTTATGCAGGAGACTCTGAAGCAACTCATCACGTATGCCTGTAGTCAGTTAGTTGGTTTTGGGTTTTTTGCCTCCTGGGCGGAGGAAGAGTAATTATGGGATGACCAGCATGTCTGCAATCCCCAGTGTATCTTTTCCCACCAGCATATGGCTGGATTCCTTGTGTGCTCTCAACACCAAATTCTCTTCTACCTAAGATGCAGTGCCACTGTGCCATCAGGTTGATTGCCTGTCATACAATCTGTTTCTGACTGCTACTCTTAAGATCTCGTATGCATTATGTGTATTTTTGTTTGTTTGACTTTTTTTAGCAACTTAATTATTAAAAAAAAGAAAAATCAAAACAAAACAAGCAGACTAACAGAAAACAAACTAATAAACCTAAACCCTACAAGGTTTTCTAGCACTTGCTACACTGATTTTTGTTTCTATGTCAGTCTCAGGTCCTGGAACTAACTCCCTGTGTTAATTAGAGCCTTAAAGATGTTCTGATTATTTTTTTTTCTGCCTCATAAGACATAGGATTGATTACAGAAGACTCTGACACACAGGATTATCTGGAAAAAGTTTAGGCACTCATTTTGGAACCAAATCTAAAACCTAACTTGGAATGCTAAGAGTCAGCAGGATTTTCCAGATTTGCAAACTATAGGATTACAAGAAGGGGGAAAAAATTCTACTGTATGAAAACGATTGCAGAGATGTTGCAGGCTGTACAAAGAGTTTTCAGAGTTACTTTAAAGGAATGAGGAGTACATAAAATGGGTAGACTCTTCAAGGAAAGATATACACCAAATGATTGATGCCACATTGCTATCAGTTGTTCCACTGCCATTTGAAGAATCACTTTGCTCCTTGAATATCATGATAGTTAACTCCTATACAACAGCTGTCAAAATGCATATCGATGAAAAAGCACACATTCTTCAAGATTGTCAGATTCCCTCTTGCTCCTTTTACACGCAGTGCATTAGTTTTTAGTTGACGGTTTGAACTTCTAACAACTGTGGCACTTAATTATAAAGATGCCACATGGAGTTACCAAGATGCCATTTTTCATACTTGCTCCTTGTCTCTGTTAAGCGCATTCTGTGGTTGCACAATGTGTATTTGCATCTACTGCAATTGCAAAATGGGCATTAGTTTTTCATCAGCTTTTGTATCAGTTCTCCCCAGACAAGTTATATGCTCCAGCGCAGACCCGGTAGTCTTGCATCCCTGTGAACACAATGACAGGACTTACAAATTGTAACATGTAGAAATTATTTGTACAACAGTATATATTTCTGTAAAGTAGGATTTTAATAAAGTAGGATAGAAATCTAACTTTTTTAAACTGAATGAGCAAAGCCAATCAAAAAATATCACAGATACTTGATGTGAATAGTTTTTGCATAGCAACATAATATGTTTTTGATAAATCCTTCTTCTGCTTATTTCAATAATCAAGATAGTAAATTCCAGTATTTTCTGCAACCAATTTGTGAGAGAATTCATTCTATCTACATGTTTATTACCGAAGCAAAAAGGTGATCTTCCATGCTGGATGTCCTGTGTCAGGTTGCCAGCGAAAGCTCTGTTGTACCCACTGTGATCAGAGGACAGTGATATAGGTAAGCTATGAAGGTAGAGAGCTGATCACTTTTAAATATGATAAACGTAAGCTATTTTGGAAACAGCATACAAGCTCTCAGGTGCACAAGCCGCTCTTCAAAACAGAAAAGGTAGTAGCAAGCTTTGAAACCAAATAAATGTTGAGAACAACCTTTTATAACTTCCGCTAGGAAGGTGGTGAGATTGATTGAAACAGAGTAGGGTCTTACACCTGTAGAGTACAGAGTTCTTGGGAAAGGAGATAAAGTGGTTGCCTTGTGGGAAGGATAGAATTACGATTTTAAATACCCAGCAGAGTTGTGATTTATCACGCAGGAGTGAAAGACCAGAAAATGGAGGGATTGTTTTGTGTTCCTTCACTGGCAAGAGAGACATTTTTGTCTGTAGACTTTATTCTGGTTTGAAATGGTTGTTCAGATTAATTTGTGTGGATACTGGGAGGACACTGTGAATGAAGTGTTATGTTCCCAGAAATGCAGAGGTAAGATGTTGACAGTTCTGTTGGCATATCTCCGCTACTGACACAGTAAATCTCCCCTACAAGTTTTACACTTGCCCAGGCATGCTCTAAATTTGTTTAATGTATTTGGAGTTCTGCTTTCAGAGTAAACTCCAACTCTTTGTGTAGTAGGGATAGGAAGGCATGTGAAGACTAAAATAGTTTGTTCTAGGAGGAGTTAGTATGTATTGCTATTAGTTGCTGATTTTTCTGTATAGGCACTAACTCTAAATGACACTGAGAAAATTCAGGGTGGGACTAGAGGCTTTTATTGAAGTTTTCACACGGTGTTTTGGTGCTTCTTTCAAAATCTGACTTAATTCCTTAAATGAGCGCCCTGCTATGTGATTGTTCTCTTGGTTGTACAGGGGCTATATTCTTCTCAGAGCACAATGAGGGTGTCATTACATAAAAGAGCTTTTCTTTGGGGATGTTTCAGATAGTTACTGTTTCTTTACAGGAATAGATATGCTTATCTTTGGGGGTTTTTATTATTTCAGTGTATATTGCTGCTTCTAAGCAATCATTTTGGTGGTTGATCATGCCACATGAGAAACTGATGGTGATAAGGGAGTATTCTAAATTTGTTTATTCAGAAGGTGAGTTTACAAATGTGTGGAAGAACTTAGTGTCAGAAGCCAGGCTTCTTATGAAGATAATCAGAATATCATCTAAGTGTCTTAGCTTTACTACCAAAAAGATGCAAAACTTGTCCTTCAAAGCAGGAGGAGAAGGTTGCTATATTTTGGGTCTTTCTTGGTTCTTTTTGCTGTGTCTTACCATATCCAGTTCTATTTTCTTCAGAACTTGTGCCAGAGAAAGGGATTGGAATGGTCCTCTCCAGGGTATAGGATGCAGTAATTCTGCAGCGATCAATGAATTTACTTCCTTTTTAAGAGCATGCCTGTGTACCAGTTTGCATTGAGACTGTGCCTGACTGTGATGGTGGCTGACAGAGATTAGCAAATATGATGAGCTGTTACTAGTTTCTCTTACTTTTTCAGTCTTGTGCCAGTGGCAGAATGCTTTGTCAAAGGAGTGCTTAATGTGATCATAGCATTCGTCATAATGGCTCAAAAGTGTGTATCAGCGTGTTCATATGCAGCCAAAAGGCTCACATAATATCTACCTCAAAAATAACTCAAAACCATGCTTGATTACCTTTCTTTCCCACCCGTATTTTGTATATTATATATCCATTAAAGGTAGTCATACAATGAGGAGCCATCACTGGAACAAGCAGACAATCAGAACGTAACATTCAGTTCCACTCATTTTCAGTTATGAGCTGTGAAAGAAAAAAAAAAAAAGGCAAATAGACAAGAGAATGTATCTAGGCAGAGATAAAGCCGAGTATAATCACACTTAACACTGAAAAAGCTCTGTCTGACTTACTCACAAAATTACACCTGTGAAAAACAGTCTTTGCTTTCTGGCTCCTCTGACATTTGATTAAAGCCAGAATTAAGCAGCCCTCATTAGAACTTCAATGGAATGAATTATACTTAATAAATATATAGTATGTGTATCTGATATGAATGCCAGCACTGTGCACCCTATTATTAACATCCAATTATGTGGATGAATAGCAACTTAAACTAGAATTTCTTAGACCTATAAATTTTCAGTTTTAATGTGCTGCCACTTGTATGTTTACTGTGGCTGGAAACTAGCGTAATACTCTGTCAAGAGCAACTTGCTACCAAATCTCTGACATGCCACAAGGGCAGTGGTGACTCTGGGGTTTGGTAAGAACAGGACAAATGGTGAACAGGTGAAAGGAAAGAGGAAACATAAAAACATCAAGGCAACTTATTTTGAAAACTTTCTGTGAGTAAAGTGCTCCAACTGAAGGGGTTTGTGGTGTGGCAGGCTCTCAGGATGGATAAATTTGGGTAAAACTATAGTATAGCTGGAAATACTTGCCACTGAGATGGTCTTTTGTGTGTTTGACAGGGAGCATTGATTTAGGTTTCATCTTTATAATACATTTTTATGCAAGGTTTCAAGTTAAAGTCTGGGGTAAAATAAAATTATACTGGTTTTGATTGACTCCTGTCATTTCCTTAGTGCTTCTCTTTAATGGCAGAACAAACTCTCTAAATATAAATATGAAAAGCTTGTATCAAGGCATTCACAACCCTTTTAGATTTCTGTAGGATCATCAGAGTTTTACCAGTAGCATCCCATACCTGTTTGGCAGCCATTCTCAGGTTTGTTGAGGAGACGATGGGGTCTTCCAAATGAGGTTGTCACTGTGGACTTCCCTGTGCAGCTATGGGAAAAAATCCAAGGTGCTTGAGTATGGGTTCTACTTCTGTCAGTGAGTAGGTGTTATTGTCTAAGATAAAAAGTGACCCAAGAGGAGAGTTAAAGAGGCTGGCTGATTTTTTTTTTTTTTCTCCATATTCCTTCCCTTTGTAAGTGTGGGTGGTGAATATATCTTGAAACTTAACTGGTTGAGAAGTGAATGGCACACTGCAGGAAAAAGTATCTGGCTGCTGCCAGGATGAGGGTTCTTACTGGTTGTATGGTTTTTGAATTCATTATCAGTAGCTTGAGCTAAAATGAATGTTTGGCTGACAGATTTTCTGTTGGAAATTAAATCTGCTCTATGGAGAACATGATGGCAAATACCATCCATGTTTTGTGAATTTCACTGAAGACCTGAGCCTTTTTTTTTTCAATTCAATGGAAAATATTTCTTGGTCTTGTGACTAAATGTGTCCTGACTAAAATAAAACTTACGTATTTTAGCTAAACTGCTCAATAACGAACGTTGGCCTGTTCTATGTGGGATGCTTATTGGAAGCTTATAGGATATGAATTGACTGGCATATAATTTGGCTGCATATCACATTCTCCTATATAGTCGTAACCAGGACTTCACTGGCAGGTGA
This sequence comes from Oxyruncus cristatus, assembly GCA_013399855.1. Classification (NCBI taxonomy): domain Eukaryota; kingdom Metazoa; phylum Chordata; class Aves; order Passeriformes; family Cotingidae; genus Oxyruncus; species Oxyruncus cristatus. Next base: position 15,059 of record VXAY01005691.1, read on the forward strand.
GAGGGAAAGGTGTTGTCCCTTAATGCCCTGTAAATCAGTGCTACCACTTGCTTTAATGGAGGGATCCCAATTAAGCCCTGTAACCCACTGGTTCATGGATAGAAATAAACATCTGCAGAAAGGTAGTGTAATAAAATTAGTTTAATTTTTTAAAGACTCACTACAGTAAGGAAGGCTTTGACAAGGATTTTGAACATTTTTTGTTCCCCTAGGATTTTTTTTTATCATAACAAAATGTAGGTTTTTATGTAGGTTACTAATTTTAAACACTAAAATACTCTTATTTCCTTTTTATAAAGCACTCTGAACAATTTGGAGAAAATGAAACCATTTTGGGTCGCAGATTAATCCCTTTTGATAATTGTTCCTCTGTGGAGGTCTAATGCCTACAGGATACTTCAGAATTGAGAGTATGAGCTAATAATGTTCTTCTTGCTAAACTGGAAAGAACAGGTCTGCTGTCTTAACCCTAGCTCCTTGATTTCTGTCTAAAAATGTAATAAAGTCTACTTCATGCTGCCCTTACAGGCTTCTGTTTGTAATATTTAATCTCCTTCAGAGATTTATGCCCCAAAGGTATTATGATGTTTCTTGGCATTGTACTCTAAAGGAACAGTTACTGTATTTGCATGAAGCAATATATTGAGGAGAAAGGTAAGTTTTACTATTTTTTACAGCAATAAATACGAAGCACAGGACCGTGATATAATCAGGTCTCATGTTAGATCAGTAACTGTGATTCAAAGGGCTCTGGATCTGTTGGATTTTATGAAATCCTGTGGGGTTTCAGCTGTTGCCTGAGTTGACTTTTGACTTGAGCACTGTCAGTGACTCACTGCCGGTTTTTGTTATGAATGGAAGTGTTGAGTATATTTGCACTTAGTCTCACCTAAGGGCATCGGGGTCTCATGTCTCATTTAAAAGCGAGGCTCTAGATCTGATGGGTGCAGACACAACTTAGGGACATCAAAGCTGCAGCTACGAGTAAACAAAATCAAGCATTTAGTGGGAAATAAAAAAAATTTTCTTCCTTTTTTTTGTTTCCTTGACAGCAATTTTTGGAAACCTCTTACTGCTATTATCAAGATTTTTAGTCACTTCAAAGTAGTTCTCAGTTTTAACTGATTATTTATTTCTGATTACAAATCATAATCACATAAAATTAGAACACTTCAGCATCTTGTATCAGTCACTGTTGGCAACCCTCTTCAAAACTGTTGGAGTAAAGCATCAGCTGGAGCTGTGTGAGATTAAATGACATAGTTGCTGAAGCAATTGTGATTCTACAATTCCAAATAATTTGTCAGAATGGCTGTGTTTCGTTGCATTTTGCCAATGTGGAAATTACCTTTTTGATTACTCTCTTGTCCTCAGATGTAGCTGCCCCTCCTCTGCCTGACTTCATTATCTGCTGTAAAAGTTGGTGGGGACAGTGTGAGTCCTGGTGTGTGATATTCTTACAGGTCCTGCAGGTGTTTTGGACTTTCTCCACTGGAGAGAGGATTTCAAAACTCAGTGAAAGTGTGACATTTTTGGGAAGGGATGGAGAGGCATTACTCTAAAACATCAGGACGTTTACATTTATATACACGTTGACACAACACAAGCAGACATTTCAAAGTTCTTTCATAATTACAACCTTCCTGAAAATTCTTGGAATTTGATAATGTTTTCTGGAATACGTGTTTAAAAATACTTCCCCAGAACTCTGTCAAGGCATCAAGCATGATCTTTTGAGTCATAAATTATTCCTCATTTCCCTCCCCTGGGTGAGGTCTTACAGTTACATGGTAGTTTTAGATTTTTATTTTGAGGGCTTATAATTTTCCTGAAACTGAGAAGACCTTTGTCATAAATTAAAAAGACAAATAACCTCTCTACAAAACATAGCAGAGTATAATTATATTCCCATCATTGTACACAGGGGGCATTTATGAGTACTTTGTGGTTTAAGTGAGCTGTTACGCTTGTCTCTTTTAGGAGTAGTTACTTTATAGAGCAGCTTCAGGTGTGAGTTTTGTGGGGTTTTTTTACAGCCAACTTACATTTCTGTAATTGTGCCTCTGAACACTTGTATGTGATGTCACGGTCTTAGGCTGAAGTGTCTATGACCTTCTGTCCTATGAAATCACCAAAATATTTATGGTTATCAGCATGATTCTCCAATTATCTTTTAATGTGGCATTGCTCTTCCCTTTCCAGTTTCTGAGGCAGCACCGAGGTAATTTTCTGTTCTTGAAAAACCCAGCTCTTGTCCTTTGAGGCCATTCGTCATATCCCGCACTCTTCTCTGGCAGCCCATGTTTTCAGTGTGCCGTTAAACTTCTGCTTTGCCCTTTCTAGATGTTCTGAATCCACTGACGTGCTTTGCTCAGTATTTATTACAGTTAACAGAATGAAGTAGAAGCTTCAGCTTTAAGACTTTGGCTTAAAACTTGCCCACTATTTTCCCTTCGGGTTTTCTTTGCATCTCCACCTGACTCTATATGAAATACAGCTGACCTTTTCTCGTAAGGTGAAATTATAGAAACATTGTTTCACTGGTAAAAATGCATTATGTCTAAAGATCTTCTCTTATACCTGAACAGTGAAATGGTCCTAGAGTGCCAGCTAGGTGTCCTGAATTTATAGAAAAGCAGTTGTCCTGATTTCACACTGTACTACTTGGACTGAGTACAGAATCTTCAGTTGTAATGTATTAAACCACACAGAAACAAAGCTTTGCTTGTCAGGCTTGCTAGCTGTCATGGTGTAGGCAGCAGCAAATTACTCAATGGTTAAAAGATGTGATGTTAAGGAACAGTAATGGAAGTGAAACGTGCTTTTCATAATAAGTATTTCGTAGCAAAAAAAAAAAAAAATCCGAACCAAAAACAAAAGAAAAAGAAAAAAAAGCAAAGAAAGCATTTATTTTTGCCCGTAAGCATCTTGACTTCAGTTCAAGAGAAACAACATGACCAAACTGTTGTAGCAATTTCTCAGTCACTGGCTGTTTTGATTCTCAAAGTGGCATTGCAATTTAGAGAAGAAATGTTGAGGAAAAGCAACTGCACAGTTGCTGGGGCTTAACCCAGCAAAGGGGCTGGGTTAAATTGTTTGGGTTTAGGGGTTTGGATTTTATTTTTACTTGGAATAAATGCAGACATATAAATAATGTCAGGGTAGAGAGTAGGGCAGGACAACTTAATGTTCTTTCAGACATGGTGCAAAACTGGTTGAAGCTGGTGGCCAGACTAGTTTCTTACAATATGTCATCATAAAACTTTTGATTTGTCTGTTCTGAAAAGAAAGATGGCATATAGGGTTGGTTTTTGTGAGTAAATGGGAATTGCACAAGGACTACTTTGTAATTTGGATCTGAATTCAACCACTACTACTTAAATAGTGTAAAACATGGTAGAGGCTTTTGCAAAGAAGATCCTCAAGACTTGTTTCAGTGCTTACTGGAAGAAGAATCTACATGCTCGAAAGCTTGTCAGCATTTCTGGTATGGGCTTTTCCTGTCTGTGTCTTTATATTTTACATCTTTCAACTCACAGGCTGCCACAGGTCTGACAATATTACTGCTCCCTCTGCAGGGACAGTTGTACTTCACCACTGGGTGGGTCAAGCAACTGATCAAACTACAAGTTTTCTATTCAAAATACTGTGGAGTTTAGTGCAGATTCCTATGACTGGAAAGAAAAAATCTTAACATAACCTTATTCAGTTGCCTCCATATTCTTTTCAGAAGTAGTTTAAGGCAGTTTGGTGTTAGCAGTTTTTGGTAAATCCCAAGTGCTGTAAATTCCGGCTTGTTCGCAGGTACATCTATGATTTAAAACAATGCTGTGATGTTTTATGCAACTCTCCAAAATAGAAGAGAGAGAACTGAAGAGACATGATTTAAGATAAAGGGTGTGATTGAGCAGTAAGAAGTACATTGGAATATGTTCCTCTGGCTGTTAAAGAAGTTTAATGATTTGGGGGTTGCTTTATTTTAAGAATCCCTTTGGCTTGATGTTAGTATTCACAGCAAGTGCAAAATTACCTAATTTGAAACTGATGTGTGCTACTCAGGGAGGAGCTGAGTTAGCTCCTCCGTTAATTTCCAAATTCCATGAGATGTGATAGTTGGGATGAAGAAATCAGCTCTCCAGATTGCATTCAAGCTGTGGTCTTTCTGCTGGGACTGACAACTGAGAAATGTTATGTGCTCTAAGAAGTGAGTTGAGGCCACCAGTTCTTCCCATATGTCACTGAGCTGCTGCCAGAAGTTAATGACTTTTAGCCATCACTGTTCTGAGCTTGCTTTATAATGAGCAAATACTGACAAGCTACCTACCTCATTAATCCTAGAGCTATGAAAAGTCTTTTTTAGTTTTCTCAGAACTGTTCCATGTCTTCAGCATTTTACTGCTTCCAGAAGGCTGAAGGATGTTTGGGAAACACACTCCTGGGAGGATGTTTGGTAAGCAGACTTCAGTTCAGTGTGGGTTGTTTTTTTTAATCTTATACTATGCCGCATAACTTCAAGTGAGGAAACGTGAGGTTCAGTCAGTGGTTTGGATGAGTAATTACTTATGTTTTCAGTTACTACTTTCAGAAAGGAAGCTAAAATGATTTAAAAGTAAAAATAAAAACAATGGTGGTATGCAGTAGTAGACTTCAAATGAGAAACTGGAAAGTGAATCCTCAAGGAAGTCTATCTTTCTCCTACTTCATCATTCAAATCACAAAAGTATATATACTTTTATAGGATAGTATATAACAGGGTACAGAAAGTCATCTGTAGTGAAACCAAAAGCCAAACTGCTTCTTGTAAGGACTGGTGCTGCTAATTTCCACCTGTGTTTCTAGCGCCACTCTTACTCCTTTCCCACCCTATTTTTCTTTCATTTTTTTGTGCAGGAAATACTGATCCAAGCTACTTGTTTGCTCTCAGAAGCTGTCCCAGAGGTCCATTTCCACCTTAGGCTGTGGCATAACAGTGGGAGATGGTCTAGGGGATTGCATCAGTTGATCTATGCTGATGGGCCAGGGCTCTTCTAGGTATTCCTCTTCTATTATAGAGTCTAGTGTGAGTTTGGACTTGAATGATCAGTGGAAACACTTCAGGGCAACAGTTTTGTCTCTGTGTAAGTCCATGGTGTCATTTAATCAACACACTTGCATACTGTGTAGTTGTAAAGGAGGCAGAGAAATTATACAAACTGTGCCTGTGTGATTCAACAGCAACAGAAACCCATAGACTCTATCAATTATAGGACTTTACTAGCCCCTCCTGTGTTCTGCTGATCTTTTTTTTTTTTAATTGCTTTTTCCTCCAACTAATTGATTGCTTTTAAACACAGTGTTAGTAGCTGAACTTTGGTGTTCCAAGCCCGACTTCTTTAGCTCACATTTGCCTTCTGTAATAAGTGGGTCAAAACACAGTTCACTGGAGACAAGTTAGTTTCTTACATTGGTTATTAATAGCTGACATTACTGAACATCTTAGACAAGCTCTCCTTCTCCTACATGCTCTCACATGCTTGCTTTCTTGCTCTCACTTGCCCTCACTGTTGCTCTTCCTATAACTCGTCTGCACTCATTCACGCCCTTGCATTCCCTCATGCTCTTTCTCACTTGCTCTTGCTCACTCTTTATTCTTGCTCTCCCCCTTTTGTGCTGCCTCATTCACCCTCATTCTTTATCATGCCCTCTTGCACACCGCCTTGTACGCACACTCTCTTTCTCTCCATTTCCCTATAACGCTGTCAGAGCCAGGCTCCTGATTCCCAGCTGCCTGGAAAATCCTTTAAAATACCATCTCAATTTAGAGGCTTTTAGAGATGCACAGTCATACTAACTCTGTTGGTCTGTCTCTCACAGGCTCAATTACCTTGTACATATTGTTACAGCAAAACGGTTTTTTTTGGAAAAGTGAGAAGTTTTTAGCTGGATTGTAGACTGACTCACATTTTACAATAGAAACACCTACATTTTATTCTGTAATTATAATCCTGGAACACTTTCTATTTCTTCTTGCTTCTGTGAACTAAAGTTCAGTGTGGACTGTGCATGTGGCTCTTGGCTTTAAGTAGCAGTAGTCAACTTTTCATCAGTTTCAGCTGTCTGACATCCATAAAATTGCGGATTGACTTTTTTGAAAGTTTGGTGAGGTTTTTAAGTTCTGAAATTTATTTTCCATATTTCTTGTAAGAAAAACAAATGTGAATTTATCTGTTTATTCATACTTTCTTCCTCACCTTTTTTTTTTACCACTCCAGTAAACAAAATGAAAGACCAAAGGCTGAAGATTTCTCAATTTTGTCAGAAATCCCTTCCCTTCAAAACCAGCCATTGTTATTTATTAAAATAGTCATACAGTTCAAAGTCACTTGTGTAGGTGTTTTTGGTTCAATTCACTTTATCAAACAGGCAGTATTTAATTTAATTTGTTTCAGAGAGTATGTTTTAGATGTGCAGCTATTTTCAGAAACAGGATACAAGTGACTTCCTACGTGTGTATATTGTTGAGGGAGTACTCAGGGCACACAGTTTCAGATCCCACACAGTAAAACAGATGAACTGGAAGTGTCACATGAAGATAAACCACTTGTATTAATATATATCCATGATTATTTTTTCTGCCTGTGATTGTTCATTTACTAGTACGGACTTTGTATGCAAGGGGCATACAAAGAAATGAGAAAGTTAAAAAAGGACTTGCAAAATATAAAGAGAAAATTTAGTTGAGGTTAAAAATGTACTCAACCTCATTTCATTAAATTAATCCTAAAGATTCATTTACAAATGTCACTGTTGTAAGTTTATACTTGAAGGTCACAACTTTTAGTCCTTGTTTAAAATCTGGCTATACTCTTTGAATGTGTTTAATTCTAAAGTCTTAGTAATAATGCTTTGGGCTGATTTTCACAGGCTGGGGCTGGATCACTAATAGTAATAATGGCTGTGTCTTTAGCAACTGATATTGGAAAAAACTTTCTTTTGTGATGGACAAGCAAACAAGCTATAAAGTCATTGCATCTTTTTTTTTTTTTTTCCCCTGCAGAGCAAGTAGGCTAAAGGGATTATATATTTTGCAGGTGAGTGCATAGTACTTAGCTTTAAGATTATCTCAAGTTGAAAATGCCCCAGTATTCTGTTTCACTTGCAGAATTCCTGAGCACACGGTTGTCTTTTTTTCTGCTGGAGAGCTCAGGAGCACAGGATATGTGCTCCAGCAGGATACACTGGCTCGCAGTGAGAAATAGATGGGATGAGGCATTCTGAATATGGCTGAATAGAGACGGGTTGGGACTGTTTCTAAATCTATATATGCACTTGCATACAAAGGCAAATAACCTTCTTGCCTTGCATGCAAACATTGTCTTCAGAATATGTCTACTGAGACTGCGGTTCGCCAAAACACGTTTGAGAAAACCGTTTTGACCATCCTTACTGAATAAATGGGGCTATTAACATAAAAGGGATTCAATACTTACATGCTCTAACTCTTTATGTACGATTATATTCCAGTGACACTTGCCTTTTAGCCCAGGGATGCGTGACAGATGTCAGTAGAGTTGGTTTTATGGATTTTTTTAATACCTTGGAAAAAAATTATTTTGTTACATTTCTGGTACCTGTGCACAGGTTTAAAAGAAGCACAAGACAATGTGATATGTTTTTTGGGAGGGAGAATGGGTAGTATTATAATTGGCCTTTGAGTTATTTTTTTTTTCCCTGAATTGTAATAGTTGGATATTATCAGTATGTTGTCTGTTAACCAATATTGTAACACTCGCAGCCACAATTCATGTAGTGGAATTATTTTACTGAGCTCTGACTTTTGGTTGTCAGGAGGATTTGAGGCTGCTACTTTGTTGTTGGGGGTTTTTTTCTCCTCTTTTTTTTTCTTCTTTTTTCTTTTTTTTCCTTTTTTTTTCCAAATGAACCATTGCAGTCTTTTGCTACTGTTTTTGTGTTTGCACAAATGGGTACCTTAAAAATATTACAAACATAAAAGCTAAATTGTTTTGACATCAGATGTTCCAGGGTAGATTTTTGACAAAAATGGGAGTGTGGACTGTTTTGCCCTCCCTAAAGGGGTAATATAATGAGTGCATTAGTGTCTGGTACAGTTTCTTCATTATTGCAAGCACTTTTTTTTTTTTCAAAAATTACGTAATTGAAGCCGAGGTAAATTTTCCCAACCAGTAAATCAGTCTAGCATGCATTTTCCTTCTTCATGAAAGAAATTAAATCCTCTGTTTTCTCATGTGATCAACTGTTTTGCTGGGGTTTTTAAACCAAAAAAACACAGAGCAAAACAAAAAATCCTTCCGCCAAATGAAGAGGACTTTCCTACTTTCATCTGGGGAAATGACAAAATCATAGTTGAGAATAATTTTAAATATCACTCTGGTGTAGGGGTCAGTCATACTGTTTCTTTGCCTTTTTTATCAAAAATGTCTATGGAACTCTCTTGTTCTTAGGGAGCAGGAGATCGTAAATAATCACGTTTCTCCCAGAGTCTGACAACTGCCTGTTTTTCATCCCCAGCTGAGTTTGCTAATCCTGAAGAAACTCCAGAGCATACAACAGTAGTCTGGCACAGTGAGTCTGCTTCCTATACAAGCCAACCCTGTGGATGTCTTGTTGGCTTTTATTTTCATCATAATCTTTATTCTAAGCAAATGTAGAATTCACCTGTAATAATGCAGTGTGTATTTAAGATACTACAAATATCAGTGAACAACCTTTAATAGGACATAACAGTTGTCAGGATGTGTTGGTAAAGGTTTCCCAGAAGAGACTATATTTCAGCTGGAAAAGGGCAAACCTGCCAACTTATTTTGAGATTAGAAGCACAATCAGTGGGCATGTTCCACCATCTGCACAGAGAGATATTGAAGATAATACTTCATCTTCAGATGAAGCATTGCCACCCCTCCAAAGTAATATCTAATTATTAATGCTTGCCCAAGAATAGCTGTGCTGCTTCATGCATCTCACCTTTTTAATACCTGCACTTTCAGACTTGGTCTTTAGGATGTGGAACATCTAGCATAACCTTTAGAGTTTAATTTTTGGTATAAATTAGGTAAAGAAAAATCATCTATTAACCATTAACAATAGAGCTAGCAGGTCACCCTTGACAGTGACTAATAATCATCAAAGAGAACTCCATGATGAAAAAACAATTGCTGAGACACTAGTGACAGCATATCAGAAAGTTATTAGCACACATCACATTATCACAGCAAAAATAGCATGATCAAGTCTTTGTTCAGAGAGTAAAGGATTTAGAGAAGATAGGGAAGATGCATTCACAAAGTTTGGCTTTCTCACTGCATGTGGGGAGTATGGATGAAATGGTTACATGCATCAGAGGAGAGAAGGGACACGTGGACCTGTCATAAACAAGTTTTAAGAGAGCTTTCTCTTCAGCTGGTACTGATACTTTCTGCTGGTAACTTTAGTTGGGCAGTGGGACTTGGATGAGCAAAGCACTGAAATTTACAGCAGTTATACAAAATAAGAGAAGAACTCACCTCTTTGCTATGCTCCTGCTGAACTGTATGCTTCAGCAAGTGTGAGTAGTTGGTGCTTTTAAACATGTGAAGAGATATCTCTTCTTCTGTAAGACCAATGGTCAGAAAGACCTGAATTCTGGGAGCTTGTGTCCACATATTTTGCTTATGGGAATTCTGTTATTCCTGCTCTTAGGTAGCTGCAGGAGACCTATGACTGCTTTTTCTTATCAGAACTGTCATGAGGTATTCAGGTGTTTCTAAGCATTAGATAGGTTCTGTGTTTCTAAAAATTAAATGACTTGGCAAACTATGAAAATTAGTAAATGGATGAACTCAAACTAAACGTGTTTGGATTCAGTGTCTCTATCCTATCTTTGCTAGTACTGTAAAAATTTACCTATTTCTATTTAGTGTTGCAAAAACATTCACATTGAAAGTTATTTAATTAAAATGATCTGCTTCTGAGTTAGGCTACAGATGTGCAAAGCTCCAGATGTTGGCTTAGGGCTGAGATTCACTGCAGTTTCAAACAGCTCTCTGTTTTGTATAGCAGAAGACAAAAAGAGACTTTTTTCATTTCCTGTTAAAGGTCATGTTGTTTTTCAGAAAATGTGCTCAGTATTTCTCCTTTAGTTGGGTTAGCGTATCGGCCTTGGAGGGAAGAAACACAGTGAGTTTCCTTCAATTGCGTAATTGCTCTTGATCCATATTCAGTGGGATTTGCCGCTTCCTGTAGAACTGAGGAGCAAAACTGACAAGATTACTATGATCAGTCATTATGTTTTGGCACAGCCAATGCCCAAGTCTTCATGTTACAGTCTGTAAAGATTAATTGCTTGATACTGCTAGAAACAGAATTTAATGGAACCTGATTTTTCTGGAGTTCCTGGGCTCCAAAAAGTATCCAACAGTAGACAAACTGATGAAGTATGCTTTAGACAAGTGGACGGGGAGATGGACTGCAAAGTTAGCTGAACTGCTGGCCTCAGAAGGTTGTGATAGTGGCATGAAGTCTAGCTGGAGGCCAGTCACCAGTGGGGTACCCCGGGGTCCACACTGGAGCCGATATTATCCTTGACCTGGACAATAGGACGGAGTCCAGTCTGAGCGAGTTTGAAGAAAATGTAAAGCTATGAGGAGTGGCTGGCACACCAGATCTCTGTGCTGCCCTTCAAAGGCATCTTGACAGGCTGGAGAAACAGGCCGACAGCAATCTCATAAAGTTCAACAAAGACACATGCAGGGTCCTGCATCTGGTGAAGGATAACTCCCTGCTCCAGTACAGACCAGGGGCTCACTGTCTGAGAAGCAGCTTTGCAGAAGAGGCATTGGGGATCCTGGTGGACCGAAAAAATGGAACATGAGCCCTTGTGGCAAAGAAAGCTGTATTAGGAAGAACATTGCCAGCAGTTCGAGAGAGGTTAGCCTCATGCTCTACTCATTCCTGGTGAGACCATATCTAGAGTGCTGTGTCCAGAGCTGTCCTCTCCAGTACAAGAGGAGGCGTGGACATACTGGAGCAATGGTCACAAAGATGATTCAGAGAGTTTATACGTGGACATACAAGTGGAGGCTGAGAGAGCTGGGATTGTTTAGCCTTGAAGAGAAGGATCAGCGTAAGAAAACATTTTGGTAGAGGGAGAGTTTGCTATTTTGCTACACTGTAACAGGCTGCCCGGAAAGGTTGTGGAGTCTCCACCCTATGAGATATTCAAAACTCAACTGAGCATGGTTATGCACTACCTCCATGAGCTGAGGGATTTGGACTAGGCAATCACCAAAGATTCCTTCTGAGATAAGCTGTGATTCTGTAACTTGGTACAATTCATGAATCCCTGGTACGGTGCCAGATGGAAACTGTCACAGCCTCTTCATAAAGCATGAGGCCAGTGGTCATTTAGCCTGAAATAAAGGTAGACAGATTCTGCTTTTGGCTAGACTGATCCACACAGTAGGAATAGAACTGCAGTTTTGTTGTGCCAGACCTGTTTTCTAGCTGCTTCCGCAATATTGACCCGCTTAAATGGAGATAGAAATTAAGTTTCAAGTGCTGACCATATCCAATTAATAGAGATTGCTGAGTAACTCTTTTGCAAAGCTCCTAATCTGCAAACACTTTTCTAATCGATAGCTACTTCTGTTCAATATAACCCCAAGGTGACTGTATTCTGTCAGCTGAGAGTGAGACATGGAGCTCTTGAAAACCTGGAAAGATTCATGTCTTTAGGAAAAATTTTCATTTTTTTTTTTCTCATTGCACCCTAGAGTAGCATGAAAATCAGCATTCCTCATTCTCTTCACTTATTGGTATGCTCATCTCTTAGCTGCACAAGGTTTCCAAAACACTCTATTTCTGCTGTTCATGCTGTGATTTAAGGGTCATTCCCTGATGGGACATCTGTTGGTGGGTAAATGCTTGCATACCCTCCCCAAATCCTTTGTGTGTTCTACTTCAGTCATTAACTAAGTCCAAGCCAAGAAGTGACATGTCTAGAGAATTTCCAATAGTGCTGTGAGTGAATTGAGATATATTGGCAAAATTCGACCATTACATTACATTACAATGTATTTTTGCTGTAGTATGTTTTAACCTGCATTTCATGATGAGGAAGGCCTCTTTGAACTTATCTGCAACGTGTAGTGGTCCTATTAATGAATATTTATACAGAGAAAATAGTGTCTGTTGTGATGGACATCAGAAAAACAGTAATTGGTTTCGGGATTGATGGATGTTTATGCTGCAGTCTACCCAAGACAACACATGCTGGAAGCATTAGCATCCTGTTTCCCTTGTCAAAGCTCAAAATTAGTGAAACAACTTTTTTTTTTTTTCCTGTGCAAGTCGAGTAAGTGACAGTTTTTAATTTTACACCATTTTTCTGCCAAGTCTCTCTCTAGGTGGCAGAAAATTGTTGCACATCGCGAATCTCTTACTTAGCACTATTGAGTAGCATGGAATTTCTTTTATTTGACTTCAGAGCTGCATCAGAGGTAACTGGTTCTCCTCTATGACCCTGGATCAGAGACACGTAGCTGTGCTCAATACCTGTCACTCCACCAGCAGGAACAATAAAGCTTGTTCAGCATATTGTTCCAAAGGGACCCACAGTCACATCAGGTCCCCTGAAATCTCTGTGCCCATAAGATGCAGGCAGGTAATCAAACAGAGGAGAAACACCAAGAAAATGGCCAAATTCACAGATCCTTGGGGGAAAAAAAAAGACGAATAAATTTCAGGCTTCCAAGCAGTTCCTTTATTACATATTTCACTTATTGAAGGGAGGTACCTGTTCAAATGGTAATGAAAGGAACAAACATTCAAATGACAACAATGTGCTACAACCTGCAAGCCAGAGATATCTGTTACAGGAGTGCAGTGCAGTTTCACGTTACAAGACACGATGAATTTTTGCATTCCACAGCTGAAATGCTGTATGTGAAACTTGTTTATTTGCAACTTGTTTTTCCCCAAATGCATCAGTACTTTAAGGGCACATGGTAAAAAAGCAGATGGATTTACAGATGGAACAAGGATGTTATGGATTTTATATCATATTTTTGTTGCTTGAGAGAAAGTAGGAAAAATTGCCGTGATACGTAAAATTCATGATTAATATCTAAGTACTTACACGTGACAATCACTGGGAAAAAAACTTTATTTTTCTGCAGGGATTCCACAGAGAATATGTAATACGCAGAAAAGTTTCTGTTCATTCATCCACATAGCAGTGGAAAAGAGTGAAGGTAGACTGCATAAGTCTGTCCTTCAGTCAGCTTACTCTAAAATATAGTGGGATCACATTGTAAACCAATTTTATCCCATTGATCAGGGGGAGCTTGAGAGATGGATGGATTTTTCTTGATCATTAGAGTAGCAGTCCTTTGTATCTGGCGCTTACCCAAGGGTAAGTGGTGCCCTGTGCCTTGTGAACGTCATCTCATCAGTTTTTGCAGGGCAGCAAAGCTGTATTACAAGATGCTGTTTCTGATGGGACAGAAAAAAAAAAGTCAACAAAAGCATGCTTTACAATTTTACATGAAGCACAGCTTTTCTGAACCAGTTTACTTCTCTGAAGTCTGTAACTGAAGTGTTTTTATGCAGCTTGGAGGCATACATTACTTAGGAGCAGACCGTACTCCTGCTTTCTGTGTGTGTATGCATGCCTTGGTCTCTTGTTCTGTGAAAAAGCCTTTTTCTTTTTCATGGCTAGTGAGATTTATGCAGTTGGCAGGCATTGCAAGTTGTAATTGTGAGTGGCTGGATGTTAACCCAAACACTTGCTTTCTCTGCATGCTTGCAATAAGCAATAGGGGGGAAAAAACCAAAAGGGCAAACTAGCTTGCTTGGTTATATAAACAAATTAAGTGACTATTGCTGCCCATCAAGTTTTTCACTGCAATAGGGACTCCCTGCTCCTGTGAGTTGCTGGTGCCAGACTATTACATGTTGTACCTACCATCAAATCAGCTTTCTATACTAATTAAAGCTCTTGGAGTTCTCTCTTGGCATCTTGTGCAGATTGGCTGTAGCTTTGGACATAGGCATAAATATGTGGTTGTGTCAGTGTAAATTCTCAGTACCATTTATTTTGATTCCTGGAACGTGGAAGAATAGGGCTTAATATTTTCAGCTTCTTTCTACTACTTTAATTAAAATCAATAACTGTCACCGTGATAATGGATGGTCTTCCCGGACAAGAGCTATTGGCCTGTTCAGAGAGAATAGATTGAAGGGAAAGGAGTTGTAACATCATGAATTGTCTTACCCACTAGATATGATGTCAAGATCTTTCAAACACTAATTTTTTGCATTTGTTCTTGAGAGAAAAGGTGAGAGGATGAGTGGGAGTGGATAGTATTTAAAAACAAAAAACTGATCTGCAGCTGTTTCTTTTTAATATAGTTTCAGAGATGAATGGGGAGATTGTGTTCTAAGCACTGACCCTGACTTTTGCCAATGCTGTAGTTCCAACCTGAAGAGATTTTCAGACTAAATGCAAATCACAGAGAGGACTCCATCACTGCTTAGGCTCTACCTTGACAAACAGTCCTCATTTTGGGTGCTGACCACCATATCTCCACTATTCAGTTAAAAATTAAGTTTAAAACAGTGTCTTTGAACTAAAGGTCTCTCTTGGGAATAAATGGAATTGATACATTAAGGTATTGTTTATATTGTTTGTTCTACACCTGGCAAATCCAGAGAGTCTTACTGCATGTTCAGTTGTTCAATGTGCAGAAAATGTCCATGGTATGATATATATGAGAAATGAATATATCAAATGTATTCTATAAATAAAGCAAGCTATTTGATTAGGCTGTGCCTTTCAGAAAAATAAAATGCAGTTTGGCAGTCTCAGAAACTATTTCCTTTTTCTTCTTTTGTATTACTTCTTTTTAGTTTAGGCCAAGCTTTATCCTATTTCATTTTTCCACAAAACTCAACTCATCAGGGTAACTTTTATGGCCACCTTCTTTAAGGCAGCAGACCTTTCATGAGTGAAGATTACTTGCTTTAGGATTTGGGGATAAGTTATGGGGGAATGGTCTAAAACCATAAAGTAATAAGTGGGTCTTGGAAGGGTACTTGTTTGCATTCATGGAAAAAAACAGAACACTGACACTCCCAATAAAGCTGCCACAAAGCAACACAGCTCCTGCCTCAGATAAGGATGTAGAAGCCAGAGAGCATAATTTCAGTATCAGTTAAGAAAGTCCAGTTAGCTCTGTCTAAAGTTCATTTTTGTATTAGCCACAAAAAAGAAGCTATTGATTAAAAAGTGAGTTGTTATCAAGCAGTTCTTGAGCTGGAGGCCTGATTTCTCTTTCCAGTTTTCCAGCCATTGTCTTTCTCCTCTGTATTCCACACAATTGTTTTCTGTTCTTGCTAAGCCAGTTGGACCACTTAGGGAGTAAATGTTCATAATTTAGTGTGTTCATACTGCCATGTCTATATTAATATTTTTTTTTTTTTAATAGGCAGAGAAGCTTCTGAGGATGGTCCTATTTACAAAACAATACGCACAAGGAGGGTGAAAATAGGGGGGGAAAGTGGAGGCTCTGGAAGTAGAGTTGTCTGGAAATACTGGTAGCATCACATTAAAGTTTTCCTTACATGTTTGTTTGTTTGGTTGGTTTTTTTTTTTTTAAATGCTGCTTGACAGGGCTTGTCTGCCAGTATACAAAGTAAGTTGAGGGCAGGTTGCAGGGCAGGTTGCTGGACAGGTTGCTAGGGGTTTTTTGTGCTCAGACTGTCCTCTGTAACAAAACTGAAACGAAACAGCGAAAGTTAATTCCTTTTTGTTGCTCAGACAGCAATGTTTGAAGTAACGTTACAGATTCTCACTGGGCACGATATAGGTGGATGAGATGGACAACTAAGTCTTACCTCAGAAATAATTTGAATGTGTAAAGAAACTTTAGCCAAATATGATAATAAAATACTAGATCTGCCCAGGAATCTGTGGCCCAATTTTTAAATAACAATGGGTTTTGTAAACAGGTGTTATAGCAGGCAGCATTTCATTTGTTAGGACATAGGCTAGTAGGCTCTAGAGAAATAGTGAAGCATCTGGGGTTAATATGCAACATGCTACAACTACTAAAAGCTGAATCAAAAGTGTTCCTTTTCTACATACTTTTCTGTGGTTTAATACATTTTATCTTCTGCTTGACTCGGTCTTTTGTCACAATATCAAAAAAAAACCCAAATAAATCAAAAGCAAAAAAAAGGGGAAAGCCTCTAACTCTGAAAACGCAGAGACTAAAAAGGATCTTGCAAGGCAAGACAATGCACTGGGAATATATCTTGGTCTGGTATTTAATTAGATTTACTACAGCGTCTCTTAGAGTTAACTGTTACCTCAGGAAGGATGTAAGGGAAGTGGCTTCTCAGTAATGATCATCTAAAACATTGGAAATAAGTGAGAAAATGATAGAGTCTGTGATCCATTCTATTTTTCGCCTAAAAATATCCAACTGCACTTTAAAAATTGACCATAATTTTGAAAAAATTAATTTTTTTTCTTTTAACTGCTCTGGCACAAAATGGTTTAGCTAAATCATGTATTACTGGATATATCTGAACATTACAAGTGGAAAAAAACATCTTACCATTATGTTTTGTATCTTGATCCTTGATCCTGATCACAGGACAAACTGTTCTTGTGATTTTAGTTAGGTTCTGTTTGCAAGTTAGGAACCTTTTTGACTTTTGCGTGACTTTGTGATTGAGGTCACGATGCAGATTTAAACTGTGATTTTAGCTTAGAGCTCCAGGCTGTGCTTGAGCACTGACTCTCAGGTCACTCATGCAGCAGAATTCATTGTCTTTCTCCAGTCTGAAGTTGTCCAACTGTCCCCTCTTGTCCTGTAAAAACTGAGTACTTGAACTTTTATAGTTGCCGTCAGCACAAGCATCTGGGACCTCTCTACATATTTTCTGCCATGTACTTGTGAGGCCAGGGCAACAACAGACGAGGGGAAACAGGGACTAAGGGAATTACTCACGTTTTTGCTTTAGGAAATGGAGAAACCGCAGTCTTGGCACTTCCTGACTCTATCCAGGTTCGTCCAACACCCAATTCTGTTATTATGTCGTACCTACCTTGTTATTCAAGTGCTGGTTTAAGAAGCTACCCTGAAACTCGTAGGGATTGGGGTGGGAGGAGTGATTGGACAGGATTAGCACTGCAGGCCATGTTAAAGTATTTTTCTGATGGTGATTGCATTTTATCCATCCAACATGTTATTTATTTATAAATGGCCTGTATTCTTGCTAGCAGAATGTGAAGAACAATGGGAATAATTTCATGCATCAGAGTGTCTGTGCACACAATAAATTCCCAGGAGAGGGAATAAATTTGGGGAGTATGGGAAGTCTGGAGCAGAGCCTGGTGTTTAACTAGGGTTTACTTTATGAAAAAAACCCCCAACCAATCAAACAAATTACCTGAAGACTAAAGAATGAAATATCCTTTTAGTTATATGGAGAGAGGGTAATGTTTTCTTCCTTTTCACTGAGACTGGCTGCTTGGTGACCTGGCCAAATACATGTAGAACATAATTTTTATAATCACTACGAGCAATGTGTTTTGTTTTCCACATACTATTTTTCTGCCTGGACGCCATTTTGTCTCCTGTTAAGGAGATGTTAGGCAAAAACTGAGTTATTGTAGCCATGCAAATGGGGTGGCTCATGTTTCTTGGCTGGTCTAAACTGGAGTATATGGTAATTACTTGACAGACTAGGTGTTTTATTTCTTTGTGTCTCTAATCTCATTATTACAGAACATTCTCTTATAATGCAATGAATAATGGCATTCAGTGGTTTCTATTAGAAATGTAGAAAAAAAAGAAGAATTCAGCAAAACCCCAGTTCTGTGCCTTTGGGTGTTCAGGATGCTGGTATTTTTCGAGAGTTTTCTGACAAAGCTTCTTTTCAGTTTATTTTGCACTGTGTTTCCCAAATAAATCTTTGAGTCATATAGACCTTCCCTGACTCCACCTATTCTGACCTTTACTATTTAGTGTTCCTGTAAAGAAAGGCACTAGGTTTATGGTGATAAGGGGTAGACCAAATGTCCACCCCACCTGGAAGTGAAATACTAGATAGTTTTAGGGTTCTTTTGTGAGGTCATAATTATTTTTCATAAACTCCCCATGAATTGTATTAGAATAATGGTTTTATATAAACTAGCAAGGTCTTTTTTTGTTGACCCTAATACCAGTGCATTGCACATTTCATAAGAAACAGCAAACAGAGCTCAAGAGCCTAATGAGGTTCAACAAGTCCAAGTGCACATTGCTGCACCTGGACCCAGGCAATCCCAGACACGATTACAGACTGGGAGAGGAACTCATTTGTGGAAAGCCCTGCAGAGGAGGACTTGGGAGTTCTCATGGGTGAAAAGATGGACCTAAGATGGCAATGTGCACTTGAAGCCCATAACAAATTCTGGGCTGTATCAAAAGCAGTGTGGGCCGCAGGTTGAGAGAGAGTATTATGCCCCTCTACTCTGCCCTTTTGAGACCCCACTGGAGTGCTGCATCCAGCTCTGGGGTCTCCAGCATGCAAAAGACATGGACCTGTTGGAGCAAGTCTAGAGGACGGCCATGAAGATGATGAGAGGGCTGGAGCATCTCTTTTGTGAAGACAGGCTGACAGAGTTAGGCTTGTTCTACCTGGAAAGAGAGGGCCCTAGGGAAGACCTTAGAGCAGAGTACGTAAAAGGCTTTTATAAAAAAGGGTGAGAGCAACTTTTTTAATGACAGATAATGATAGGACAAGATGGAGTGGTTTTAAACTGAGAGATTTAGATTAGAGATTAGGAAGAAACTCTTTACTGTGAGGGTGGTGAGACACTGGAACAGGTTGCCCCGTCCCTGGAAACATTCAAAGCCAGGGTGGATGGGGCCCTGAGCAGCCTGGTCTAGTGGTTGGCATCCCTGCCTGTGACAGAGGGTTTGGAACTAGATGATCTTTCAGGACCTTTCCAACCCAAGCCTTTCTATCATATGACTCTACGATTTCCTAAATTACTAGTTCTGGCTGAAAAATATTTTGCCTCTGACTAACAGTTTTTATGGGTCCTTTTCAAATCCCCTAATGCTTTCACAGGATGTTTCTGAGTGTGCATCTAGTTAGGGGCATTGGAAAAGAACTCCCTGAATACAGCAATTTCTGAAGCATTATGACTCCACCCTCTGAATGAATAGCTTTAATGTGTCATAGCTGTCTTTCCCAGTCATCAGCTGCTTTGTAAATCGTGGCAGTGGATAGCATACTGGGTTCCCGGAAGACAATTAGACAAACATTTTTATTTTTTTTTTCTCCCTTTCCCATCATCTCTCATTCCATCTGAACCTGTCTCTTTTTCATGTTAATGTTAATGTAAACCTTTTTTGTTTGGACTTTTTTTAAGGCTACGTAGTGTCTGCAGCTCAGTGCATTAGCAGTGCCCTGCAATCTGGGGCAGACAAGTTCTATATCAGTAATTTAATAAGTCATACATAAAACAAAACAGCATAGATTTATTTTGTTTTAAAATTGAATAGGGTCAGCTGTGTGAGCAATGTATCTGCCAACTATTGTCATTGTCCTGTCTCGGCAAGCCCATTTATCTTGGTTAGTAAACAACTTAAAAGGCAGAGAAGGTGGATGGCTTAAGGGAATGTTATTGGGACACAAGATCTCTGATGTCTCATGTCTTGCCTAAATCCAGGCTGAATAACTTATTAGACATGTCCCACCAGTAGGCAGTTAGGGGAGGCAGCTAAATATACGACTGTTATTAGCAGGTGACAGTGGAAGAGGCAGTTGTCACAGCTGGGAGGTCAGCACAGTTAAATCAATCACATTCGAGGTGTCTGCAGAGAAAACAGTAGAGGTGAAAGCTTGTAAATTCTGATAATCACCAACACTTGAGGTGCACACATGCAGTAGCAGAGTCTTAAAATTTAAGGGCCAGTGACTGGGAAACCTTAGCCATAGCTGATGATCCTAAAACTTTTTTCCCCTTTTAATACTAAATTCTTTGGTATGTAGAATGCTTTATGTTTTCTTGTGTGAAACCTTATGTTTTTTGATATGTGAAGCAGCTCAAATAAGCCACAGTAGTAAAAATTGGTGGACGGGTTGTTTTCCAGTCGCTTATTTTCTTGTACCATCAATTCAGGAGTCCTGTAGCAACAAATACTACACCAGTTTGGAAATGAAGTAAGTAGTTTAAGCATGGATTCACAAACATGCTGGATGGTGAGGAAGGGCGTTCTCTGGTGAAGAACCACAGTAAAACCACTATAAATTAAAAACATATAATCTGCCTGCATAAAAGCCAGCAGGAACTCGCAAAGCATTTCTGGGGCCGTTAAAAATTATTGTATTTCCGAGCAGAACTCATTACCCTAAGAGCATCCATGTGGACTCCAAGGACCCCAGTTACATTTGAAGAATATCTCAAGGGTAGTTGCTTCCTCTGGGCCTGAAAGCAACATTGCTTTACTCTTTTTCCAAAGGCAGCACAAACTTTAAAGGATATATTTAAAGGAGAAAAAAAAAGTTACAGAATATACCAGGTGTTATGTCTACACCTGCAAAGCTACTTGTCGTGTCAGCTTTAGAACTTGGAAAATTCTATTTTGAGGAAGTTTGAAACACTTGAGTGATGGAAACTGATAATAGAAAACTCCTATTAGGGTCGTGTATACTACTCAGTATTCGGACTGCAATAAATCTCTCTGGTCCTATTGTCCTTTTTTTTTTTTTTTCATTCAAGTACCGTATTTGCAATGTATTTCTCTCTTTTACTCCAGAAGAGTGTTTCACAATGAACTTTATGTTACTGTTTGTCTAATTTCTGAAAGCTATTAAATTTTTGTAACGGAGAGATTAAGTTGTTTGATTTTATCTTTTTTTTTCTTCCACAGAATGAAAAATGATGAGAATGTGCATTTCTTAGGTGGAATTAAGTACCTGCAAGGTGCTGAGTCAGGCCTCAAGTCTGTCCTACAGAAATGTTCTTCAGCTTTGCAAATAAGGAAATTCAGTGATCTATAGTGCTTCTGCTTTTCTTGCCGCTCATTCTTTGCAACATGGAACAAAACGTATGGTAAAAATTCCATGAAATAGAGGTCAGCAAAGAAGTCTAGCAAGCCAGTTAGAGATTTTCCTAGGAAGCTGTCAAAGCAAGGAGTTCAGAGTGTGGCATGGGCAGATGATACTGGCTAGCTGTCTGACTAAAGCTGCAGATTTCTCATGAGCAGCAGTTTTTTTCTCAGTTTGCAGGATGTCAGAGTGCAGGAGTCTTTGCTGGGAGACAGTGCTGTGGGGATATGAGTGTATGAAGGCTACTGCCAGAGAACACCAGGAAACAGCTGGGATGCCCCAGTTGGATACTTGGAAACACAGAAGTAGCTGAGTAGCTGTTTTGACTCCGTGAAGTTGACAACAGGGCATTTCCCAAACTTCACAAGACTCCCTTTTCATACGCTTTGGAAAAGGATAAGAAACGGTGCTGATGTGAGGTTGGCTTGGTTGTTTCATTCACATTAAAGCTCTGGGTTTTTCTGAAAGATAGGTGTGATGACCATCCTAAGAACTGTGCTGTTACTTGGCCTACCAAAACATGAACAGACTGGAGATACATCAATATCAAAATTGTGGTGTTTGTATTACACAAGATTATGAAATTAGGTAAAAATAATTTGGCAAGAACTTCCTGTATTAGAGAAAATAAAGAATAGTGGAGTCTGTACAAACGAGAGAAAGGAAAATAAAAAACATCGTTTCAAACTTGTTTTCCATGGATTTCATGTCACCTAACATTACATTTTACTTAGTTACTTAAGCACATCATTTCTGTTGCAGCATTGAAGATGAAAGGCCAAAGATCAAATCTGATGAAATATTTTTTAAAAACTATTTTTTTAACATGATAACAATATTTATGAAAGCCTGAAATTATTCAAAGGTTGTAAGTGTCACTTCAGTACAGCTTTGCGAGATTACTACCAGTAATAGCAGTTTTGACTTTATTACTGGATGAGGATCTACATTAACCATATCATCTGTTATTTTAAGAGGAAAAAGCAGAGGCCTCAGTTTATTTAATAATTGCGACTTTTTCATTGTTTCTCATTTTGGTACCCTGAGTTCTTTGTATGAAAACCAAATGCATGTGAAAGGACTGAAACAACAGGATGTTTCTGTTTCAATGGCTGATGGTATCTGTTAGCAATTACTGTATCAGTGATAACACTGCCAATTTGTGAAAGAAGCCGACTTCTAATAAACAATAGTGAAAAGTGAAATCCTTTCCTTGGATAAGGTTTATCTACTAAATTAAGAGGCCACTGTTGATGTTGCTGTAGAGTTAAAATAAATGTATAAAAGATTAAAGCCATTGGTTGATAAAGTAGGAAGCTGCATGAATGAAGGAAAACAATACAAGTTTTTGATGTTACCTGTTACCTTAAAACAAACTGTGAATGCAACCTAAATTATGAAGGATTGAATAGTGGTGTTCTCAAACATCGTACTTTATTGTTTTCTTGATAAGCAACTACTCAAGGAGATTAAGTTAAAAGTATCCATAGTTTGACCTTGTTACAGATTTCTAGTATGTCAGACAAAAGGGTCAAAATTTACTAGTTTTTTTCCTCTGTAGTTTTTTGCTGGTGATGTGTGGTGGGCTTTTTTAATTGTGAAAAACAGTTGCTGGAAAGAGCTAATCAGAGTTCATCAGTTGTCTGACTACTGCACTCTCTGAGAACCGAAACTGTTCACTGAGAGGTGTGTCTTGGCATTTGTGTATAGTTCTTAGTAAAGTACTTATCAAAAAGAATAAAAAAGCTAGGCCTGCCATCGATAATTCTGTTATCTGTTAATACCTCGCTGAAATGAGCACTGCAATCAGAGCAAATCATCATTCTTAATCTTCTCAAATGATATAATTCTGTAATCCTCATACATTTAGAGAGAAACTGGCAAGATACCGTCCACTTTGAAACATTCTGCAGGTGGGACTAACCTGAACTAGAGATAATTAACATTTTAGTGTTAAAAACTTGATGATAAACTTAGAGCCAACTGTAAAGCTTATCTCTTTCAGCTGTTGTGAGGTGATATTTTCCAGCTCACCAGAATCCTGTCAGGACAGGACCTAGCAGAGGGCCCTGATGAGCAGGAGCCAGGCAATTTGTTTAGTAAGAAGGTTCAGATTTTTTCAAGATTTCTTGAAATAAGGTCTGTTTTAATGAGAAATGGTATTACAACAATTTTTTAAACTAGAAACCTTTCTTCTACTTTTACCTTATGATTTGATAAGCCTGAATATAACAGCAAAGCGAAAGGGCTCCCTAATGGCCTGGCAAGGCAGCTGGGCTTGGTCTTTTGAAAGAAAAAAATAGTGCTGCCCTCCCACTTGCAGGGGGTGAAGTTAAGAGGGTAACAGTATGCTGGTGACAGAGAGGCTACCAGAAGATGTGGGAGTCCTGAGGTCTTTCTTTAACCAGCCACCAACCATGAAGAACCAATATGTTTGTTCCAAAGAAGAGCTTCCAGTTTCTTTGCTTAATTATATGGAACTGCCCCTGTTGTATGGCATGCCTAAAATAAACTGGCTTGAGACAGCAGTTAACCACAGCAATTGCAGTGTTTTCTTGCCAGACCTAGAAAACAGGAAAAAAATGAAACTCTTGTGCTCCCATTCTGGACCAAAACAAAAACAATCCTTCCCACTCCCAAACCCCAAACCTAGAAGCTCTGATCACACTCAGATTAAAGAAAGTGTTAGACAAAATAGTGGACAACTTTCTTGTGATGAGTTGTCAAACTACACTATAACTTTTATCAAGTACTTTTAGATGTGCATGGGAGTGAAAGGCTTCCCAAGGATATTCCATGGGTGCCATCGTGGGTTCAAGGTCAGTCAAAGGCTGAAGTGGCTTTGGAGGAGACCATGACTGTCTTCCTAGATAGTGAACCATGAATAGAAGGCAAATGTGCATCTTCCTTCAGGTGTTTTACCAGAAGGGGAGAAAGGTACAGCTGCTCCCACACGTTGAATTCTTAGGGCTTGCGAGTTTTGGAGTTGTCTGCTGTATTCCTTTGAAGGTGTCCAGATCTGCAGAGGTTTTTCACTTCATTTATTGTTGAATTTCATTGTCACTGGTACAGGTCACTTAGAAAATACTGTGCTGCAACTGGCATCTCTGTGAATAGGTAGTATTTTGCACACCATACATGCTGATGTATCTCTTTCTTTTTTTATTCCTAGAAAAGGCAACTTTGAATACAGAAGCCAACTGCATGGCCTTAAAAGTGAAAAGATGTTTCCCATTCTGTGTTTATGGGGAAAATTTCTGTAGAAGTGGTCTAAAGGTTGATCGTTGCCAGCTTTTCTCCCTCCCTCCTTTGTACAAAGCACCTGAAGTCAAGAGCAGGATAGAAAAGAGACTTCTAAGACGGCTGTTGAAGAGAATAAACTTAATTAATATCACAGCTTCCTGCTCCATTTGCTGTAGCACTCAGCTCCTTGGATCACTCCTGTGAAGGTATCTTCTGTTGTGCCAAGACCAAATCCCACATACACCATGTGGAGTATACAACCATTATCTGTTATTAATACATACAGTAATGAGCTGGGACTAAGACTTCTGGGTGGAGATTTTATGTTTACTGATTCCAGTGTTTTCCTTCCACAAGTCTATTAGCCAAACATCTTGCAGTCAGATGTGGAAGAGTAAAACTCCATGGCATCTTGGGGGTGGAATGACACACAATTTCACTGAGCTGCCTCTGTTTCTCTCAGACTTCTTATTTTGTCACAGTGTTACCTTTTTCTGGGTCTTTGATCTTACTCCTTTCTTGAAAACTGCTAGTAAAGTTTCAGCTTTCCCCTTTTCTTTCTGTGTTATTTCTTTGCTTAAACTGTCTTCTCTTCCATGCTTTGGGAGCCTGCAATCTCTCTTGCCTTCTAAGATGAGAGTATAGCTATGGTTTCATCATTATGTTTTTCTCATTAAAACTGGCCTGATCACATATTTCCCCTGTTTTCCACTGCATATTTAAGAAAAAAGGCCTTAGAAGTACTACTTATAATTCCTTATGGATATACAAGCAGTGCTTGAAACTAAACAAAAACTTCTGATTTCTGAAATTGTATTTGGCAGCTGTGATACCAATGGGCTTTTGCTTATATTTTTTACATTTCAACTGAAAATTCAGTCAAAATTTAGCACTAATAGGCTGTGTAGAGCTAATAGATTGCTTCATCTTTTTGTCATCGTACTGAATTAATTTCTTATTTCAAAGCTATCTGGAGTCAACAGCCTTGGCTAATTTAGCAAATGCAGTTTGTCACTGCCCTGTAAAAGTGGTCATTCCAGTCTCCAGCTATGATATTGCTAGGTCATGGAAACGTGCATTTTGGTTGTGAGACACATTGATTTAGTACATTTGCATTTTATCTCTATTGTGGTTAAGGTTATTATGATGATGATGATGATGCGGGGTTTTGTTTTTTTTATAAACAACAAAATGTGTGATGCCACAGTAAGAAAGAAAAATTTTGAGAAGGTTTGCCAGGAAAAAGAAAAAAATTTTCCCTTATGAGTAGTATTGGTTTTGCTAAAAGGTAATTCTTAAAATTCAAGGAGGAAAAAAAATCTGAAAACTCTTTGCTGTTGTCACATCTTCATCTATGGTTTTCAATTGCCTATATTTTTATATTAAAAAACATAAGGTTTTTAAATGGATCCTGGTACCTTGAGCTCAATTTAAAGAAGGGATGGCTAATTTTAATGCTGTCTTCTCAGGCCATAAATTTCACAGATTTTGAATGTGAATAGCTGGAAGCAATGTTCTCTTTCTTTGGTTTTAAATTCCACTGCTGTTCTTTTCATGGTATCATACTTGTGCTTCTGAAAGGAAAACCAGGAAAACTCTGTAATGCCTCTCAAAAGGAAACCTATCTACTTCTCTTGTTCTTAGGATAACTAATTTGGGGGCTTTAAACCCTTTTTTTAGCATGCTGTTCTTGTCTATTTACAATTTTAGGAGTGGCTTTGTGGTTGCCTTCCTTAAAATGTGATTTTTCTGATGGTACCATAAAAGCTTTCAAAACACAACACAGTCCATTTGACTCCTGGTTATCTGTTTGCTGTCTAATTTAATGTCCAGAGAATGAGAAATAGGACCCTGGTGTGCAGCACCTGGCTTAGTAGTGTCGTGGAAGGGAGGTTGTTTGCCCTGAATGCTGTGCACGTGGAAGCAGTGGAAAATTTATCTCTTAATTCCAGCAACTTTTAGGAACTATTTTGTTTTTCTGTCTCTAAGTTCTGAATACTGTTTTGGAGCATCACAAAAAAATCTCTTACCTCGAAAAAGTGATGTTTTGAACTTGTCCATTATGCTCATATTTTTCCTCACCCTGAAAGTCTCGTCAGTCTTGGTGCTAAGGGGAAGAGCTTGGCAGCATGATGTTGTTTTCCAAGGTGTTCATGAACAAGAACCTTCTTTTATTTTTCATTAAAGAAAATGTTAATGGGACTCATAAACAAATTTTCCCAAATTGCTCTTTTCTTTGGTGATCACACATGTACAAAACAGTTGTTTCAAAGAGCTGTTCCCACAGGCACACCTGTGTCAGCTCTGAGTTCTCTGTTCACTTAACTCTGTCTCCTAGTCCGCTCCAGCATTTGTGTCATCTTAGTCTACACTATGATGTCTGGAATAGAAGTGTTTAAGTATCCAAAGCTGTTCAAACATGATGGTTTCTCTGAACAAAAAGCATGACAATGTGACCAGATCAAATTCTGTTTGTATTTGTGCTGTACCTTGCTATGTCTGTCAGTTTCTGTGGTAAAATTTTCATATTCTTACTAAATCGTTCTGGACTTCCTGAAGATAAATGAATGTTATGTTGCAGGCTTTACATAGTCAGAAATATCTGTGGTTTTGGTGCTTTGTCTGCACTTGCTATTTGATCGTTTGGTTTTCATTCAGTCCAGACAGATGAATTTTCTAATTTATCAGTTTACTATGCTTGAATTCCTCAGCTTGTTTTTTATCTTCTTCCTACAGAAAGATGAATCTTTGTGAATCCTTGGCTCCCTGTGAGGACTTGTTTGAAATTAGTGTCTTCCTTAGTCATCTTTTTCTTGATGTGTATTGGAAGGGGATTTTATTTTTATTTTTAAGACTGCTGTCCTTTCCTTTTCTGTTCCTCGGTGGATTATTTCTCTTTCACTCTCTCCTCTGTATGACTGTTTTGAATATTTCTTCCATGACAGTTCTTTACCCAGACTTTTTCCAAAAGATGAGAATATTACTTTTAAGTACTCTCCAAATTGCTATTCAAAATGTATGTCTCCCTTTTGATAATTTTCTGATTGCTTTTCCTCATTTTATTCTCTTCTGGGGAGAAGTTGTGTTGTTTGTTTAAGTGTGAAAGAGTGTCTTTCCTGACCAGCTGCCGTTTTTGTTCTCAGGCCTTGGGAAGACTCACTTGGTATCTGTGCAAATAAAGAAGACTTGGTCACAGATGGAGTCAGATCTCTGATATCTGACTTTTAAACTGTAACGTGCAGGCTGCCATCATGTACAGGCTTACAGAAGAAATGTTTCAGGGATGTAGATCAGGATAAAGTTCGTATTCACTATCTAGGCATTAAACATCAGTGATTCTTTATCACTGGTGATGACTTCATCACTGGTGATTACTTCATACCATGACTGAAGACATCCCACATGTCCTCTTTAATTTTTGTACTTATCTTTTTGTTCTGTTGGGGGTATTTCCTCATCTGAATAGGACGGCATATGAAATAGCTATGCTTGTCCCTTCTGTTCTTGTAGCTTGGTAAAATACAAACACCTGATTTCTCTCTCTCTTTTTAAATCTGAATGGTAGATCTGTGGCAGCTGAGCCAACCCAGGCAGAAATTAACAACCTTGGTTTCTTAATTGGAATGGAAAACTCATGCAAACTGCTTGTAATAGACTGTTCTGGTCTCTGTCCCCATACCAGATCTCTAAAAATTCCTTTAATAATGATGCCTTCATTTGGTGTTTTCAGTGATTTAGAGAAAAAGCAAAAAGGAATTTACTTGGGAATTTAGTGTCCCCTTCTCAAGCAGGGCAAAGTAGAGTAATGGGATGCCATAGCAAACTTATTTGCCTAAATGCCCTTAATAGCCAGTTGTAACATGTTTAATGATCTGAAATGATCATTGTTAGTGATGGTTCTTGTAAGTCTTAGGGGATTATTTGTGCTGTTAACCTTGAAGGTGTTAGATGAAGAGGTTAGACCAGGTGGGATTCTGAAGAGAGCACAGTATAGATTCTTCCAGAAAACAACTCTGCCAGAAAGTGGTAGGACTGATTCCTGTTTTCCTGGTTATAAAAGGTGTCCAGGGGAATTATCCTTATATTTTGGATGCCTGAAGTAGAAATCTAAAACTAAGGGAATATTCCCAATTTTGTCTTCATTTCCTCCTTTTTTCCTTTCCCCATCATTATATGCTTAATTCATAGTATGTCAAATTTGTGGACATATATAGTGGCTTGTTAATTCAAGCATAGCTGGAAGCTTTTAGTGGTTATTTTTGGGCCATCTGGAACATGAACTTCCATCTTCCTGGGCTGTATTTTAAAAGGGCTGATGGAGTCATTTGCCAAAGTTTAATTTGACAGAAGAGTGGTTTTATCTGTTCTATCAATTAAAGCGGAGTCAATTTGTTATCAGTCAACAATATTGTTTATGCTAAGTACTGTAACTGTTAAATGCATTATGTTTCCCATATGGTGACCATTCTGTCGTTGTCCCTTTCTTCAAACATACCTTTTTTTTTTTTTTAATTGGAGAACCTATTGGTTCTTTAACCAGATTAACCAGAGCATGTTAATCAGGAATATAACTCTGAAATGTAACAAGGAACTCAGCTCACAGAACTCTGATGAATGTGGAGGCTTAATGTAGCAGAACCGAAAGCAAAATGGGGATGACGCTTTCCTGTCAAAATCACTAAAACCTTTTTCTTTTTAAATTTAACTAAAGAGCAGGTTTAAACTAATAAAAACATTGTGACCAGTGAATGTTCATTTATCATGACAACTTCACTGCCTTCCAGAGAGCAAGCACCTGCTTTGTGTCAATGTGTTCCTCAAAATAATAATTTGGAAGAAATGAATGTGGTCTATTGTTTAGCATCTTCTGTAGTAGGGGGAATATTGTTTTTAAGAAACGTTTGTGTTTAGTAGTTGGAAGCTTTCCACAAACATACTGTGAAGGTTTATTTTGGTGTCAGTCCTACAGAAATGCTGAAATATAAACTTTAAAGTGATCTTCCTGGTATTACATATAAGTAGAAAGTAGTGCTGGGAACAGTAACGTACCTTTTTTCTCTCATTCTTCTGAGTCTTTCCTGAGCCTTGACAATGACTATTGATGACAGCACCTATGAAATCTCCATAGGTGCTGTATTTTTCTCCTGTCTATTGTGGTATCAGTACTTGCTCTGTACTGAGTATTCCTAAATATCATGGGATATTAAGCCAAGAGTGACTGAGATTTGGCCACTTAACAACAAAATTCACACTCACAATTTCTGCCTGTAAAGGTGATGTTTGTGCAGATATATCAAAAGGAAGAGGGCTGCAATTAATGGTATGACTCCTCCCGTCTTGAAATATTCTGATTTTTAATAGGTTTTATGAGCTGTGCAGCATGCTTCAGGTCTGTCTGCATTCAGGAAAAGATGCGAACAACTGAAGAAAAATAGAATTTGCAGTACTGAGACTTGCAAAGGGATATAGGTAAGGTGGAGATTCTCAGGAATATTTCACTGTTTTAATTTAGCTCCTATGTTTTCCTAAATATGATCAGTATCAGGGATATTCCATCAGCCTTCAGTGTGCCAAACACTGCGATTTGTAACCACAGTGTCTCACAGAAAACTGTTATTTGGTTGTACTCAGAAGTTCTAAATATTGGAAGGATTAAGTTACTGACAAATGAAATAGTAATTCTGATGTTACCTTGATAGCTATTTCTGTACTTTTTTTTTCTCAAGAAAATTTTATCAAAGCACTTTGAGAAGATGAAGGCTGCATCAGGCTAACAATTGTGCCTGATTCTCAATCTGGAATCTTATTTTCAGTCAGTCCTTCTGACCTTGACTGTCCCAGTTGTTCAGGCAATGAGGTACAAAGACTTGTGTGTGCACTGTGTTCCTGTAAAAGTGGGGAGCTGATGGCCCTGTCTGAGGTCAGACATGCTAGAAATGGGCAAAGGTCTCCAGAGAACTCAGCCAGTCTATCTTATATATGAGCTCTTTGCTGCCTTTGGCAGTCTTTCAGAGACAAATACACTGGATTTTGCATATGCCAGGCAATTTGCACCATCTGCAGCACAGGAGTTTGTTGAGTGGAAGGAAGATGGACACTTGGGTAATTGATGTCAGTCCTTCATTTGGAGCAGGAACAGCTACTGAGGCAGAAAACTCAGGAAATTAAGATCTTGGCATTTGTGTAAAAAAGAACAATCACAACTGGTGCTGTCTCCTGAGCCTTAATATCTCTCATTTAAATGCATATACAAGGTGTAGAATTTACAGATAATTCCTATAGGCTAGTGATCACTATCTGTGTGGGCACTGCAAGTATCAGTGCAGGGGGACCTACTGTACTGAGATAAGAAATGTATGAAATGTATGTGCTGTATTGTCTCAGCTGCTTGGTGTTGGAATGAGCAGCTCAGCTTTGCAAAATGAAGGAGTAATTTACATACACGTTTATAAAAATTAATCTTGCAGCTACTCCATCTTAAGGTGTTAGGTTTTGGATCTTGACAGATGCAGTCCCTAGGGCTGACTGTGGTGGTGGTGAAATGACTGACTGCAGTGCTTACCATCATGGCACATAAACAAATAGTTCAGTCTGGTAGCTGTCATTTTCCTAAACCCTTTCTCAGCAAGTGCAAAGTTCAGTCAAAAAAAAAAAAAAAAACAAACCAGAAAGAATAAAATAGAAAATATATCGAAAGGGAGAAAAAAAAAGAAAAAACGGTCCAGACAAAACAGTCAAAACAGTTCTTTGTCTATTGTATGGGTATGGCTTGACTCTGGACCTTAAACCCTAATGCAAAGCATTCCCTCACAGATCCAGATGTGGTCCAGGCAGTAAAAGGAAGCCACAGTCAACTAGTCATATTGCTCAAAATAGCTTAGTGTTGACACAGGGAGTCTGAATGGACACTACCGAGTAAATTAAGACAACAAACTCTCGTCTTGTTTCCAGTAAGAAGCACCAGCGCTGGACAGTGCTAGTACAGAGCTCATTTTACAATGAGCCTAGCACTGTAGAATTCGATAATTGCCATGTGCCACATTCTTCGTAAATTAGGTCAAAGCATAAACTGAATTAGAGCACAACCTACTCAAGCTACACCGTGTCATAATCACTGAACTACGATGCTCACTGTGAAAATGTGTCATTTTTGTCTTTTGTCTAAGTCATAAGCTGTTTATAGAAACATGCTAAATTAGGCTCAGCGAGAAAGTTATCTTTCAGGGACAGTTTGGGAGGAGGGGGCGTGGTGGTATATTGTCCAAAAACTTTAGAAATACCTGATACTTTTTTGAATGATCCCATTAAAATGTTACTAACTCTGTACTGCCTGGAGAGTACAAATATCTCTTTTTCAAGGTCTAAAAAAAAGCATTGTGGTCACTGTAGCATCCAGATTCATGAAGTCTCTCCTCTTACTATGATTTTTTTGTCATTTCTTTCAGAGGTGAGCAAACAAAAACCATTGCACAACATCCATCACAGTCCAGCAGACTGGATGTGTGGAGGTTGAGCAGACGGGTCTGGAGCCCAGGCTGAGGGCACGGACGTGATTTCTTGTGCTCTGTTGTGCATCACGCAGACCTGCAAGTGGTGAGTACGTCAGCCCAAGCAGAAACAGGTTCAAGCTGTGGCTGTGTTGTCCTAGCAACAGTGAGTAAACTGTGTGCAATTGTGCAATGCTTTGACTTAGCAACTTCTCCGGCTTGCACTCCACCCGAATTGAAGAAAAAGGTGCGAATAAACATATACACACAGAGGTGCAATTGAACATTTGTCTGCACATATGTACACGCTCATTTATATATATGTGCAAGCAGATATACACATGTATATATGCACCACTAGAAAGTATGGATGTCTCATACCACGATCAGAATAGACTACTTCAAGTTTTCATCCAGTGTGTTGTGAGGGAAAGAAATAGAATTGAACTCAGAAACAGGTGAATAGTCCTTGTTCAAATGAAAGATCCTGATATGATGGCAGTTTCCTGCATCACAGTGCTAGTCTGTAAAACATCTTTGTATAGAATATCACAAGATTACATTAGTGTGTTTAAAATACTCCTGGATGATTCCTCATTCTTTCTGTATGAAACGCAAGAGCATTTACAGAAAATTCTACCATATTCCATCCTATGCTTTGGAAAGAAAAAACCAAAATTCAGCTGTCTAGCTTCTCACGAGCTTACTAATCTATCTATAATTTAGTTTGTGGGCATGGCTGTATAATTAAAGCATATTCCATTAGCTTAAACACATAAGCATTGTTACCTGCACTATTGTATTCCTGGAAAGAGGTTTTTTAAGTTTGTGGGGAGCTCTTCCTTTTGCAGTAGGGTTTCTTAGAAACAACAGCAGAAGAAGATTGTGAACATTTGAATATGCCTATAAATTTTTATTTACCCATTGCAACTTTTTTTTTCAAATATCCTATCACTTTGCTGTGTTTTTGGTTACACTTGCTTTCTGCCTTAACGTGATTTTTTCCAAGGGTCCCTATTTGAGGAGACAAGGATTTAAGAAAATCAGAGGAGGCACACAAAAAAGTTTACTTTACAACTTTCTCACTGTTGAAAAACTGTCTTGTATGATTTTTAGTATGCAGACTTCAGTAGTTCCTTTAGGAGGTGTTTCTCAGAGCTGGAAAGCCTGCTCCTGATATCTCCTAATATCAATCAGTCTGTGGCCTGAACAAGACCCAGTAATGGGCTAATATGCATTTTTTCCATCCTGAAAGGTTGCTTAAGGCCTGATTAGCAAACTATGGAGCTATATGGAAGAAGGTGAAAGAAATTTGTTCCGGAACATTTCTCATTTCAGAAGGTAAGAATGCTTATGCTTGGAACTGATTAACACCTTATGGATGTGTTAATCAAGTAGGACTAACCAATCTGAGCAAGTGCAAAAGGTTTGAACTAACTTGGCAGTTTTTCCCACCAAGCTAGTCTTACGGTTTTCGTGCTTTGCTAATATACAAGATTTTAGCAGTGGGGAGAGAAGGACTCTCTTTTCTCCTCAGTGTCTTACTCTCTCTTCTTACGCCCCTGCTTCAGTCCCTTAAATTTCTCTAGACTGTAAAGTGTAGTAATGTTCTTTCAGTACAGTCCTGTGAGGACTTAAAACAAAAAAAATATGGCTTAATGACGAGCTCAGTCCTGGGCATCTCATCAAAGAGGTGGGTGGGAACTCAGAAAGCTTTCCTATCCAAAGCAGAAGAAACCCAGGGTATTTGAAAGGTTTCTGTTGGGAGATGGATGCTGTATCAGAAGACTTAACAGTTTAGTGGCTGGGTTTCTTACTCAGAATGTAGGTTTAGATTACAGATAAATTTCACTTAAAAAAGAAGATAAGGGTTCAGTATTTCCACCCATCTCAGCATACCAAATGCTTGGCGTATCACACAGTTTGGAAGGAAGCTGAACTCAGCTCTCAAGAGAACTAAAATCGTTGGGATAGCTTAGGCCAGTGGGGAGCACTGGATGTAACTTTGCCATGCACAGAGCAGGAAGGAGAAGCAACTTGACCCGTTGAACGTGTCCCTGCATTTGGGCTGTTTGGTACAGCTCAGTCTGTACCCACTGGGGAGATGGCACTGCTCTGGGGCCTCCTGCTCTATCTGATCCCTCTTGGGCATTGTGTAGAAAATTTTGCATGGAGAAGAAATGTCTGTGCAGATCAAAGGAGCTTTCTCCCTGCAGAGACTTTGTCTAAAAAAGGCTTTGTATTTCTGAGGGTAGTTGCTGTTTACTAGCCCACGGTATCCATAATTACCCCTGCTGTTTGCCAGGAGGGAAGTTCTAAGGCAGACTCCAACCCAGTCTGTTGGGGCATAGCAATGCTTCCCATTTTCCCTTGTGGAGCTACAGTGGGATCACTTCTGATGGCTGCCCATGCAGCCTTCCGAAACTTAGCCTGGCCTGTCCGTGTTTCCTCGGTAGCCCGTGATGAAGGAATATGATGGCTTGTTCGTGTGTGTATGAGCGTGTTTAGCTCAGTGCTGCTCTGAGCCCGCCTTTGCTGCCTCAGTGACCGACCTTTCGGAACTGGTCTGAGCTCCTGCCTCTGCTGCTGACGAATTTGCTGCCATGTGTCACTTACTGTGTCTGTGACTCTTTGCCCAGTGGCTTGGAGGAATTGCTATGATGTCATCAGTTTCCGTGGCCTCTTTTGCTTTCCTGTGTCTGTCGATATTGTTCTGACTTTTTTCCTTTACTGCAGGTCACAAGGTTTCGGTGCTGTATCTACCTCTTTGCGTACTTGTAGGTGAATTTCTGATGCCAGTGCCTTGGTTGTTAGTGCTTCTCACAGGGCTTTAATTCTCATGAAAAGGAATTTTAAAAAATGCCATATACAAAATACATCCTAAAAGGAAAACAGAAGTCTGTGTTTAATTGTTCTCTTTAAATTGGGAAAAAAAAAAGAGTAGCTCAGAAATCAAGGTACTTGACTATTGTAGATAGCAATAGGTTATGGTGAGCACTGCTTGGTCTGGGAGACTTGGTTTCTTATGAATCTATCCACATTTTTATATGTATATATATATAGAATATATCCACGTTTATATATATATATATATATCTCTATCTCCTTAATAAGACGTGGTTTAGAAAGGTATTTGTATTAAGTTCATAGCCTTTATTGTGGACTTGGTGAGCCAGTATCTGCTTTGGATTTATTTGAAGCAGATGTTAAACAGAGAGAAGAGACTGACATATCTGTAGTGGTTCCATAGCTGTCTGAATTACTGTTAAAATCCCAGCACTGGCACATCTCTAATATAAGACACATTTCAGCAGTGACCACGGTAATAAAATCTGAAATGCCTCATTCTCCTTTCTTTAAAGTCAAAAGGAGAAAAAAAAAAGATCTGTATCAATATGAACAGAGGTGTTCCTGGCCAACATGAAAGTATTCTTTTATCTAACAAAAAAAGACTAATCTTGTTGTTCCAACTATCTATTGCAGGCTGTGTTCTTTTTAAGCAAATGTGATTTTATGACATAATTCTTCATGCACTTGAATGGTTAATTGCAGAGCTGACTTTCCAAAGAACAGTGCCTCATTTCTGAACTGAACATCTGAACTCACAGGAGAGAGACAAAAGATAAAAACAGCTTGGATCTGGAATATAGGAAATTAATAAAAACTGGATTAAAACCATGAGTTAGAGACTTAAAAACCTTCCTGTGTTTCAAAGACATATAGGGCTGCCTTGCACTTTAGTGAGTCCAGCTGGGATCCTGGCTGGTAGCTGGCTGGTTGAGGGCAGGCAGCTGGGATGGGAGTGGGTAGAGAGCATTTGGAGGCTGAGGCATGGAAAAGCTCCCCAGTGTGGACTCTGCCTGTGGCAAGGGCTAGTTCTGCTAGTTCTTCTTGATCTCTGGGATTGAGTTGTCTTTCGCAGAGCTGACATGCAGGAATAAAAAGGGCTAATACCACCTAACTGTGCTACCCTTTTTCAACAGGTATCTGATATTGTTCCAACTGCTTGAAGAATTTTCTATTAGTTTAAAACACTTGTTTGGGGTTGAGATGAATTTAACAGAAGACAGGTTTCAAATCAGTGGGAGATAGAGGCTCTTTGTAAGTCTGCAGAAGCTAAAAGTTGATTTTCTTCCTAGTATCTAAAAGGGATTATACCACTATGTTTATAGCAGAACCTTCAGTAGGGGGTCAAACATCTGCTTGATAGAGCAGCCCACCACCAGGAGTGTGTCTGATTAATCCTGCTGTGCCATGGAGGGGCATCAATCCTATCAACACTTTTAGGCAGTCTGTCACTTGTTTCAACAATTATCTGCTGCTAACTTACTGTAGTAAGAGCTGATAAAATAGTGGGGTTGAAAAGAAAGGCTTTTTGTCAGGACATATATATTTGTGAATTTGCTACCTTAGCATATAGTTTTAGGTTTAGCCTGATTTCCCATTATGCTGCAGGATGGGAAGTCAAGATTTTGGTGGGCTTTAATTACAAATGTAGAGTAATGATGGTACAGTTACCCATTTATAAATGCTTTGATCCCTTGGCACATGATAATGCTCAGATTTAATGCTCTGTGCAGTGCGATAAAACTCCCTCTCTTGAAATAAGTAAATACACCTCAAGAAGGTTGAGTTAATTGCTTTCAGAAACAAAAGAAAATTTAAACTTTGTAGGTAATTAAACTCTCATCTACAGCTGTAAATTATTTTAACTACACTATACAGAATGAAAGTATAGTTTATCTGCTTTTCATTAGGAAGTAGCATCAAATAAGCACAGGAAAATCTTTTGACAAAACATTTGCCCATTAACAATAAAAATAATCCATTGACACTCGTTACATTTAAAATTATTTACTAGAGTAGGAACATGTGCATAAGTCAGAATTACAAATAAGGACAACTATCCAAGGAAAGAATGATAGCATGGTTAGAGAACCCTTCATGGTTATTTCTTTTCTTTTAAACACATCTCTAAAAAAAAGTGCTTCATCAAAAATTTGGTGGGATTTTTTTATCAGCTTGTCATTGACAAAATGATTCACTGTGTGCCGTGTTCATTTAGAACACTAAGGAAAAACGTTGTCTTGAAAACATTTGTCTATAATGCCTTTAAAAGTTTTAAGTAATCCTGCCAATTTAGAGATCTAAACACTTAGAAGCTGTCTTTTTTCCGAAGGAAAATAAAAGGAAGCAAACATCTATGATGACTTACATACACTAAACCTAATTAAAAAAACCCCCACAAACAAACAAAAACAAACCCACAGCACACTCTGATGTCCAGCTTTATAGCAGTAGAGGATTAAGTCTCTCTCCAAATTCCTTTGACCCCTTCTAGAGGGAGAACACATACATATGTCGATGTTTTGGTAAATCACTTCCTGTAGATAGGCTGTTTTCTCATCACGTGGTCTGTCATTAGCTAGAAGAGCTGGAAAACGCTAACACTTGTGAGATAGGGCTGTCCGGTTTGGCTTCATGCAGAAATTTTAGGTCTGACCTTTCCATTTAGCTTGAACCCAACTTGTACAACTATTTATCTTACAAAAGGGGTGTTTTAATTCTAGAAGGAGAATGGCTTAAGTAAACAGGTAGGTTATGGAAAGGCTTTGTCAGAAAACACTTTAGTAGAAGACTATGACTAGGTCTCTGGATGCAGAGAAAAATTACTCATCACTGGTACCAGGGAATATTTGATGCCCTCTGTTGTTGTTTCCATTTTTTTCCCTAAGCTGGTTTGGTTTTGGATTTTTTTTTTTTTTGGTCAGAGGTCCAAAAAGTTCCAGTGCTCAAAAGGAAGACTGGAAGTACGTAGTTCTGAAGTTCTATTACAAGTATCCCATCAGGTTTTTTTTTTTAATTTTGCCCTCTTCAGAAACTAGGTTTATTAAATTTTTATAAGAACTTGTAATGAAAAAGAAATTTCTAGTCATCACAGTTGCAAAGGAAAACTGTAAAATATAAGTGAAGAATATTGTTAAAGTTAAAATTCAGAACAAGATAAAATCTGGTTTAAGGCAGTTTTTTAATTTGGTGATTTTAAAGCATGTATTTTGAAGTTCTGCATTGTCAAAAGCATCTTTTGTCAAGTTATACTTATCCCATCAAGAAACAAAGCAAAATAAAAATGCTGGTAAAGCATACTTGCTGTAACTTCGTGCAAGGGTGCTCCTTCTGCCGCTAAAACCTTTGTTGAAGGTTTTTTATATTCCACTCATGAAAATAATGGATATAGAATAAATTTCCAACATTAGACAGGCACAACTCTTGACACTCCTGATGTCTTGGCATTCCAGTAGAGAAGAGTCTCACCTACAGAGACCTGTGGTTATTGTGGGAAGGGGTTCTCCCTGTATTCTTGTCAATTAAATGGTGCATATATAATTTTAAGGGTTTTTATGGAAGAGAAACCTAATTTCTTTAATTTTCTTTTCATTCTATAGCCCATTATGTTGTCCTGAAACTGTCAAAATTTTAAATGTATGTGGGCTTTGCCTTTTTCTGCGGGTGACTTTTCAGGAGTCTCGCTTTTTCATATTTTCAGATTTAAAAAGCAAAGCTGCCACAAATGACAAACACATGGTGGGGAAAAAAAGTAGTAACAATATTTCCAAGACAAAAGATATTTTTCACGGCAGAACATTAAAATTTTAGCATACCATAGTAACATTTGTTTTGTGATAATATTTTTACGTACATATTGTGAGATTAATTTAGTTACCTTTGCAGAGAGGAGTAGAGCTGTGAGCACAAGAGTTGTCAGTGACATTTGACTTGAATCTAGAAAGGCTTTTAAGTTAGATTTACATTTCTGTTGAAATTTCTGTGTTTGTCCCTTGCTCTAATATCTGAGAGTATTCAAACCTTAATGTATAAATCTTCATAATAGCCTTCTGATGTAGGAAAACAGTATAATTTTGACTGAAGAAAGTCATCTGGCAAATGGAAAGACTTAAGTGCTTGAATGAAGGGCCTCATCAAGATTAAGGTTGTTTTTATCTATGAGTAAATTGCTGGTCCAGATAAAAATATTTACTAAATTGAGTAAAACTCTATACTTGACAGATCTTCTCCTTGGATAAACCTTTTCACAGGGGCCTATCTGCATAGATGAAGTACTGGTAAGGGATTGCAGGGGGCTGTTGTTGGCCATTCATTAGATAGGTGTAGTTTCAGGCTATGTGGTTTTCACTGGGAATAATTCAGCCTTATTAGTCTTTTTACAAATTTTAACTCATTCGTGTTGGTATAGCAATTCACTGATGCATTGAAATAGTTGGTGACCTGAGACTTGGTGTCACATCAATGGCAAAAATGCAGTTACCTCCCTGCTGGTGTATAGAGTAAGCTAATGGTTTCGTCTACCATCCTCCTTTAATGACTTGCTTGGTGGCTATGACCAAATCACAGAGAATGCGATATTCCTCACTTGTAATTTTCAGAGTTATGTCCAGATAGAGATGGTGGGCATCAAGTGTTCTTGGAGTTGAAATCTGGTCTGTGGCATGAAATTGCACAGGAATATGCTCATCTTAACCCTTCACTTGTTCGGTCTAGTGACTTTCCTTCACCAGCTTATTTTTCTCACTAAAATGCAACAGCAAGGACCTTTTTCATATCATATCCTTACAGTTCTTCTGGAAAACAAGAAAAGACAAAGTATATATGATAGTTATTATTTTGTTACAGATGGGTAGTAGAAATCTAATAACGAATTGGATTATTTTCCAAAGATTCCCTAAACTGGCACTATTCCGTTAATGTTGACAATAAAGTGCTGTTTAATCCTTTCCTTTGCCACCCATCCTATTCCTCAAAGTATCTGCTTTGAAAGTTCAAGCTCCTTTTTTTCCTCAGCACAGTGTTAAAAGCATTTTCCTCTTTGAGTTATATGTATG
Organism: Oxyruncus cristatus; assembly: GCA_013399855.1. Classification (NCBI taxonomy): domain Eukaryota; kingdom Metazoa; phylum Chordata; class Aves; order Passeriformes; family Cotingidae; genus Oxyruncus; species Oxyruncus cristatus. The sequence continues at coordinate 54,798 of VXAY01005691.1, forward strand.
TGACTTAGAATGCCTGTCAAAACTCTGATCCCATGGTTCACCTGCAAGTACCCCAGCAAATCCACTTGAGTAATTAGAATAAACAAATGAGGCCAGTAGTCACAGGAACAGGACTCTTTTCTCTGTTTGACACAGCCTATAGCTTAGTGTTCATTCTGGGTTGACGCTGAGCAGTTAGGTACTCTAATTTTCTCCTTCCCTCCTGTTTCACAGTGAAGTATGTTGGCTAGAAAGCCACAGGGAAAGGGCTGTCATCCTGATGAAAAACTTCGAAAAATGTCCCCATCCTTCCTCCCCATCAGGAGGCAGTCAAGACCTTTTAGCTTGTTGTGAGAAATCAGAGGCAACAGCCAAGCGGAAGAAGTATCACCTGAGACTGGGAAGATCAAGAAACATTAAATTTGTTGCTTAAAACTCAGGTCTTGGATAATGCCACCTGACTTCCAATGTAATGCCCTCAGTACAGGGCCATTGGCTCTCTGAGGGCAGCATGCAGTGCCTGACTCATTCCTACCCATGTTTCAGCTTTGTTTCAATACAGATTTCCATCTAGGAACATCATAAATTTTTTAGAGTAAAATTTCCTTTAAAATATTCCAGTGAAAAGGTTTTTTTCTGTTATTCACTTTCTGTAGAAAGTCCACCCTAGTATAAGACCTTTCTCCCAAGCAAACTGGTTTAATTTTCATCTCAAAGGACTAGAATCCAGTGTGTGGCTTTTTTTTTCCCTGGTTAGCTTGATGCACAGTTTTTAATGTGTCCATTATTTGACAGATCTTGAACTGGCTACAGAATGATTTGTTCATAACACAGATGTCCATGGAGGCTCACTAGTCTGACTGTGGTCAGATACTGTAATATGTTACATCAGGGAAAGACTGGGGGCCATAGAGTTTGCCTTCTACAGTGAAAAATTAATCAGACAAGAGGATGGAGGCAGCCTAATCTTTTAATAATAGTCCTTTTAGGCTCTGTTACAAACTCTGTTAAGTAAGAAATGCTTCTGATGAGCATGAGGCATAATCTTATCAGAGACCAAAGTCTGTTCTCTGTGCTGGACCCGGGGTGTGCTGTTTAAGGGCAAGAAGCTTCATGTCTCCTGGATGTTCTGTGGCCTCCTCCTGACAGTATTATGTTGAAACAGTGACTGCACTTCTGCTTAGCATGTTTCCTTGTAATTATAGTCTGGCTAGCTCTCTCTCTTCTTTTAACTTGTTCCTCTTGCTTACTTCTTACCTTTCCTTCAGGTGAGATTCCCAGCTCAACTGGACCGGGTATAACTTCTCTTAACAGGTTAAATGTACTGCTAGACATTTCACAAAGGGATTGCCTGACATTATATAGTCAAATACCAATGTCAGAATAAAAAAATCAATTAATAATCTCCTTTTCACTTGAATTGTAGCTTGATAGTGTTACTAGCGTTGCCAATATTTTATTTGAGTTTGATTTGACCTTCTAAGAAGCAAGATGCAAGGCAGGAATTTATTTATTTCAAAGATAGAGAAGACTTCAGAATTGAAATTCCCCTTTTCTTTTCATCGATGCCTTTTAAAATTTTTTTCTCCTTGAATTTTCTTTCTTTAGGTGCAGCACAGGAAAATCATCTCCATATTTGCTGTCTGTTCATAAATGCTTGTACATGTGCATGTTACCGGTTGCTGTTTAAAGCACGTTTAAAGTACGCCTACCTGCAAATGTCAGATTCCTGCCTAGAGCTGACATCCTGCTGTAAATCCTGGCCTGCCTGTCCCTCTGGGGAGGACTTACAACTCCAAGAGCAGAGTAAGAGCAGACGAAGTGTTCTAGCCTGTGCACTGGCAACACGAGCGGGAGCAGCGCAGGACACGGGGAAGGAGGCAGCTCAGTCCCAGGGAGAGGCAGTGCAGAGTGAGAAGCAGCAGGAGAACTGCCAGCAGCAGACTTGAAAGCAGAATACAGATATGTTTGTACATGCCTTTCCTGCTCCTGTCTGCTGACCTTCCTTTCCCCATCCGCCCATGCTGAAATTACCATAACCCATTTTCAGGGCAGACAGTTGCTCTCTCCAACTGGCTGGTTGTTTCAGAAGAGCTTCATTGTATGAATACAAAGAAAAAGTTATTAAAAGTCTTCCTTATTTCCCCTTCCCCCTCCTGGTGCCTCTCAGCATCTTTTCTAAAGCTTGGCATACAGTTAAGCCCTAAAATTGTGACACCTTTTCCATAGCCGTGTCATGCTCCCTTTCTTACACCTCTCATTTCTGCTGTGGTGCTGCACTCAGCATGCAAATAAGTGTTTCTGAGAGGTTTTTCTTTTAAAAGCTGAAATTGTTGCCACCAGTTTATCAGGTCATGCTTTCAATAGCAGTAGCCTTCATGATTCATGGATGTTCAGTTTTAAGAAGGAAATATATTGATATTATAGAGCAATTATTGTGTTTTTCAAATATTTATTTATGGCAAGTACTGTAAAATCTCATGTGCTATGTGCCTGTATCTGTTAATGGATGCAAATCTCTTCTCTTGCTGCTTCCCTAGTTGTTTGTATTTCATTAGCAGCTAGAAGCCTCAGCAATGATCCAGGATCCTTTAGTTATTTGTACTGGGGGGGAAAAAAGTACCCTTTGAGGAAATAAACGTAAGTGTAGTGGAATTCTGAAAGCTTTATTCTTGCTACTGTTTAGTTTTCTAGATATGTATTAAAGGGAGTATGAATGTCAGCCATTGGAATTACGTATGGGAATTTCTCATCTTATGAGATTTCTGGTCTAATTTTTATTATTGATCTTAATGCTGATAGAAGGTACATGTTTAGATGATGTTGCAGACTGGATTCTTTTTCCCCTTAACTAGAAACTTTACTGATGTAGTAGCTGCTGTACAGTTTTCTGCAGCAAAATGCATGCAGAAATGTACAACATACCAATTAGATTATTTCAGTTTAAGCATGTCAGTCCACAGGCTCTTTTGCTGAAGACAGATTATTCTTATAGTTTTAAATAAAATTATGCACACACACACACGTATATACATTTTTGTACGTGTGCGTATGTGTACACATAAAAACAGTCTAAAAGCAAGAACAGTCATGGGATTTCCATTGCAAAGTAGATGTCATGGTTTAGCAATGGAAAGACTACAAATAAATCAACTTGGCCTTATAGGTGGCCTCTTGAAGTAGCCCAGCACCTCAATAAATTAGGAGCAGGAGTGCAGATAATGTAAGGAAATGAGATACAACTGCCCTGAAATTAAAAAAAAAACCCTGAACACTTTCTCTTTTGAGGGCAAGCATTGACCCTTAGGGTAGCATCAACAATTTTATAACATGCTCAGAAGCACATATCTCAGTGGCACAGCATCACAAGTAGCCCTTCAATGAATAAATCAATGAGAGAGTAAATAGTGTGGCAGGAAAAAACAGAGTGAGGCACATTTCCTCCTATGATGCAAGCTCATCCTTTTCATAAAATAAGAGGGGGTTAGGGTAGGAGAAAAAAGTGAAACATTCAACTGCTGAACGAAGTGCTTATATGTTTGTTATAAACAATGCTAAAGCAATCACAGGAAAGCTTGTGATTCAGATCAAGGTTTACATCTCTCCAAATATATTCCTAAGAGGAATTTTTATGAATGATACAGTTTTGTTTGGTTTTTAAGTCTAATGTGAAGAATCTATATTAGCTTATCAAAAGAGGACTTTAAACAAACACACAAAATAAAACATCTGTTTTGACATTAAACTAGACACACAGTCATCTGGCTTTTTTAACTTTTGTTGATCTCTAGGCATCTCCATCTGAATTTCTAATCAGATTCATGTAGCTGAGAATATGTAAAAGTTGGTTGTCTTGTGTCTTTGATAATGGCCTGAAGATGTATCAGCATCCCTTAAAAAGGAACAGCTAATAGCTCTTATTTGGACAATCTGGGGGGAAAAAAAAAACACACCAGTTTTTGGTCTCAACAGAAAAGCAGTATAAATAAACCTAAAAACAGGTGAAGAGTGCCTGTGTTTAACCTGTGTTTTGCTGGAAATTTTTGATTGTCAGATCTGCTGGTGAGTAGATGTGCTTGAGCCTGAAGGCATGCCTGTTTTTTCCAGCTGGTCCCATCAACGCACTCTGGCTCACCGAGTGTCTACCTAGATATAAATATTTAAAGGGCAAAGATATTTTCCCTGACATTTTATTAATAATCACATAGCACTTGTATATTGTCCTCAAGATACTAGAAAAGCATGAATCCTCTCAGCCGTCGGCAGTGGCGGCATTTAAGGTGGGAAAATGCAGACAGAAGGGAAAAAGTGCTGCTACAGGCTCAATGAATTGAATATTGTTGATTTTTGGTTCCAGTCTGTCCTTGGTTTATTGGACACAGACCAAGTCAGTAACAGTGAGAAACCAGTTTCCTAAAAATAGTCACGTAGCCAAAAATACGAATGCACAAAGTATGGTTGGAGCATGTACTTGAAGAGTGTAAAAGAGCCTGTGTTATACCTATGGGGTGGGACCTTGATCATTTTCCAGAGTGAGTAAAGAAAATTTAGATTCCTAATAAAGGCAGTTCTCCACAAGCTTCTTTTATATAGTAAGCATCCCCCAAATCAGTAATGGTAAACCTAAATCATAAGAAGAAAAGGAATCTGGTATCTGCATTCAGCTAGTTAAAGCTCTATTCTGCACCCCTAATTATTTCAAATTATTTAATATACTTCTTAATGCGATATAGGTTATAAATTGTGTTAACATTTGTTTACTCTTGTATTGTCTTCTAGGTTCTGTATCACAAGGATTTCCACTACTCTCTCAGCCTACCGCCAAATGCTTTTAAAAATGCTCAAGTACGTTGACCTGCCTGGGAAGCTGCTCAAGATAATCTCTTGAGGAAGCAAGTAGGTGCTATTTTTACTGTAGTAAAAGATCCTCTACCAGGAGAAAGCGGGGATAAGTCACCAAGGTGAGCTAAATGCTGGCATTTTTTTTTTCTGCCAGTTACTTCTCGACTTTTTTCGTAAGTCACTTGATAGCTGGGTATTCGTTAATTTTTATGAAAAAGTACTGTTTAAATACAGATGTTACTTGGGCTGTTGTAGAATGTTATACTTGTTCCAAGTCATGAGGATTCTGGTAAAACTGCTTTGAAATTGCCAGGCACTATTTAGTGAATGTGGATAAAGAAGCAATGAAACTGAGGAATAGTTCTCATTTGAGAGGCAAGACTGGAGTGAGACATTTCTCTCTTCAGAGTATGGGACAGGAAGCAAGCATAATAGAGTGGAATACTCCTGGCTAGCCATGGTCATTAGCCTGGCACCACATGTTTCCTTGGACATCACAGTATAGCACTACTTTTGTCAGATAGTATATTCTACATAAATATAAGAAAGGAAAAAATCCTAGGAGTCAGGAACTAGTTTTCAGATCTATTTCAGTCATCTGAAACAGATGATAATAAAGAAGTGAACAATCTCAGTAACACAGGAAGGCTCCCCAGAGCCTATAATCAGGTCACAGCACAAACATTAGCTGGGTATTCAGTAATTTGTAATGATACACTCAGCAAACATTTTATTAAACTTTGAGGCAGCTATTCATTAATTCAGCTTTGGACCATCTTTAAGTGACTTATACATATCTCTGTGGTTATTTGTTGTTTATCACAAGGTGTGTACTCATAAGTCATGTGAGCATTTTTTTCATCCTTTTCACCTTTAAAGGAATTATACTGGATCAGAGCAGATAGATAACAGCAAATCAGCAATTATTCTCTGTCCATTTTTACAAATAAGCTTGATAAACTAGGAAAGCATTCAGGGTGGAGATGAGGGAGACCATGCTGACTGCTGGGAGTTTGACAAAAGGATGAAAACCCTCTGAAAAATGAAACAATCAGTTTATTAAAACATGCTATGCGTCTGTCTTCATACAGAAATATTTGCTTAATTGTGTAACTAATTAAAAAAAGCACTTCTTGCTTGCTATTAAAAAAACCCCAACCCAACAAGAACAACAACAAGAAAACCAAAACCTCACAAACCCATAAAGGATGAGGTCAAGTGCCTCAAACAGCTGTCTCTGCATTGGAATTCAGCTGTCTCTGAATTGGAATTGACATGCTATTGAACAGCTCTGACATCTTGGAGAGCAAAGCGCCTTCTGTACATCATGCTTCTGTTAATGCAGCAGCTTTTCAAATTTTCTTTCGTCATTAATTCCTCACATACAGCTTTCCACCACCACCAGAAAACCTGATCATCTTCATCTATTCGTATCCTCCCCTTTTATTCCTCAAAGCAAATACACAAAAGCCTATTCTTTTTATTGGAAGTTTTCTTGCCAAAAGGGAAAGTCAATAATTTGAAATAGCATGAGTACTTTCTAGGAGTAAAAGAAAACTGGTTACTGGTGCCTCTTAACTGTGTCATGATATCTTAAATTCCATGTTGTGAAACAGGTTGAAAAGGTTCTACTAGTAGAAAGTTTTCCTGTACGCCTGTTTAAATGTTTGAAGCCTTTCACTTTTACTTCTGTTTGCCTTGAATGAGTGTTTCTTTCTTAGATATGATTTTATGTATTAGACAGTACTAATGGTCCATGAGCTCCAGTATCATGTCTCTAGAAAAATCCATGTTTCAGAGAAAAATGAAAACTCTATGGTGCCTTTGATAAGCTGAAATATACTCTGAGGAAACAGGCATTTGCCTTCTGTTATATGCAGTCCTCGGCCAGCTTTGTGAAACATCAATTGATATTTCTCTTGCCTTAATAAAACTAATATGCATTAAAGGAACTGAGAGTAGTCTGTCACCTTGTAAATCCAGAAAAATTTGGATGAAAGAAAGAAAATATAAACTGACCTTTAGGGGATGAAGGTGTAAAATGCCTTTGTGTTTCAAGTCCCAATTCAATAGAACCTGGGGTTTGTGGCATTTACGAACTTACAGTTGATTTTTTGCTTTATATTATTTGTAAGTGCTCTCAAGTGCTGCAAATGTGTAATCTGTTTTTCTTAGTTTACAAACAGTTTGATGCATGACCTTTGTTTTGTGAAGGATTTTCTAAGAACTATGTTTAACCTGCACTGTGTTCAGAAATCCATCACCACAGATAAGGCAGTTACCAACTGTGGAGTTATGAGTATTTACTATTTCTCTTTTGGAAAGCACTAACCTTCAAATTCATAGTATCACACACATAGAGAGTTTTAGGGACATTTGAATTTGATAGAGGGTGATGTTCAGAGACATACCACTATTCCTTGGATTTTATTTTTTCTCCATTGTGGAATATTATAAATAATGTTCATTCTGAAATGATCTAGTAAAGTGCAACATTGCTGCAGCAAAATCCAGGCTTAGTACAAACAATTGCTTTTGTTAGCTCTTGTTGCCCAGTGAACTTTTTCATACATAAATGTCTAAATAAATTTGCTAAAAGCTTTATCTTGTGGATTTCAGGTCAGGGTACCCTGATAGAGCAGAGTTTAGAAAGAAATGCTATCTGTACATTTTTTGTGTCTGCTCAAAAAATACACAGATGGTTTCAACTCCAGGACTGATTACAGTTGCCCAGTATCCTTTACAGAGAAAATGAAAGTTATATGAATCTCTTTATTTTAGATGAACCCTTTTTCAATATGACAATCCTACTTTAGATCAATGAGAGGTCAGTGATAATGCTAATACTCTGCACTGAAAACTAACACCTGCTTTAGTATTGATTTTCATTGAATGTGTAACTGGGTGGTGAGTTAGCAATATGTTTTTGGAGAGATCTCTAATGCTATAACCACATCAACCGGTACAGAAACTCCCAGTGATGTTTGACCTCAGATAAAAATTTATGGTGTATATTTATAGCTAGCACCAGAGTTAAATGGATTTTAAAATGGATTCATGTCATCACACTAGCCTGCTTCTGAGGTTATCAGTATAGCAGGTGAGCTTGTTTGCTTCTTGTTATGTGTGAGCAAGAGCTATGAGCTATAGTTAAAGACAGAGCCAATCCACTCCTGGTCATAAACCAGGATGAAGAGGCTCAGGCCATTCGACAGATGTGATGTGCTCTTCCTCCATGCATCAGTAATGGTTTCTTTGTGTCAACCAGGTGTGTTGTTTCTTAAGACTCATATAGGAAAACAAGGATCAGGACACCAGAGCTCATTAAAACAAGACATTTTGTTGTTATTGGCACAGACTGTCTTTTAAAGGTACACAAAGTTGTTGCAGGTGTGGTGTCATGTTCAAAGTATTGTTATGTATTTTCTTCTTTATTATGGCATCTGTACTGAGAAAAAGCAGTTGATTCTGTAAATGCGGTTGCCTTTTTTCCTGTCTTAAATTCATACACAGAGCTAAAACCTGTCTTGTCTGAGCAGCAAGATTGAAGGTGTGTTCTGCTTTCCTGCATTTCCTGTTCCTTAACCTCAGTCAGCCAACAAACTTGTGCTGGCATCCAGGTGCCTAATTCTTCTGCATCATCTAGTCAGCCTAGATACTCAATTGCTTTTCTCCCATGGTTGCAGAGATCTCAGAAAGGCATGGAGCATGTCCCAACATGCAGAATGCATCTAAGACATGAACTTTATAGCATATGCAAGGAGCTTGAATCAATTGATCTTAGTGCAGATGTTCTGCTACTTAACTCCACAGTTGATGCTGTTTGACTAAAGCAATGTCATTGCCATTCTACTGGGCTTGACCTGCATTTGCCTGCAAGTACGTGGAGTATTCAAGTCCTGGATTTCTTTCATGATCCTTCTGGTTTCGTTGACTGTTTTGCCCCCCAAAAATTTCATTGATCAAAATCCACAATACCTGCATCGCATCTATTGGTTATTTATTTGACTTTGAGCATGTATTACTGAAAATTTCCATCAGGGAGTCTGTGACACAGTCACATACATAAAGCCAAAAACATTTGGGTGAGAACATCCTAGGAAAAACAGCACTGATGAGAGATGACTGCAGTGAAATGCTGACTCATGAGACCTTGATGTTACAAGCTCTGGCAAGTGCATTGTGCTTGGCAAACTGTTACATGCTGACCTTAGGGTTATGCAGACAAAAAGCTAAACTGCTCATTTCAATCAAAGTAATGGGAATAGGCATGTTACAAATAAAGGGTGCCATCAAGCTGCCTCTCTAGCACAATCTGCATGTAAATAAAACAGGTTTGCCTTCTACAGGGTGCATGAGAATAGCCTTGATAACATTATTACTTTACATTGGTAAGTGTATCTTAGGAATACTTCAATCATAGTATTAGGAATTACTTGGACTGGTCGCAAGATGAGAATTACATTTATATGTGTTGAGATTTCTTTACCTGGCTACCCTTTGTAATGGTTCTAGTTATAGCCTGGAATACGGAATTGCTTCGTGGTTAAGACTCCCTCCTTGGAGTTTATACTCTAGAATTACTCAGATACCTGGAGGTGGAAAAACTGGTTCAGATAACTACTCTAACCAGTAGCTGTTCATCTGAGCCTCTGTCCTCTTTCTCATCCTCTGTGTCCCTCTGAATTTACCTGTGGTCTCTGAAATCACGATAACAGTTTCACTGGAGCTGATAGGTCACCACCAAAAATTTGTGAGAAAAGGCTTATTTTTTTTCTCTTTTGGTATGAAAAAAATTCTGGCCAAGTCTGTTACATATGCATATAAACCTGATCTTTATGCAACACAGTGCTTACACTAAGATTGTGTTCATTTATATCACTAAAAAGAGACAGAACAGCTTACACAAAAATAGAATGAAATATGTTAAATCAACCATAGTGTAAATTCATGGCCATCATATTACATGGTGACAGTCCAATATGCCTTGTTTTGTCTAGTGTTTTTCAGTACATGTGGGAAATGTTAGAAAGTAAAGCTATAAAATCTTAATTCATTGGTTACAAAGCATGCTGCTAGAAATTGATACAGAATTATTTTGTGCCATAGATGTGCTAGTGGTCTCCATAATGCTATAAAGTATTCAGTACAAATTGAGATGTCTTTACAGTGGATGTTCAATATTTTAAGGAAAAGTTTGGGGCGTTTTAGTCAGCAGTTGCTATTTAAATATGTTATTTACTAATGCCTTAGTGTAAATGATATTAAGTAATCCATGTATAGAGAGCCAAAAAGAGAAATGTTTGATATAGCTACTTATTTAACTTTCTGTAACTGCATATAAGAATGCTACTGCAAAAGCGATTATGTTTATCAAGTAAAACCTATTTGTGGAGCATGGCAGATGTATCTGGTTGTTTAAACCAGTGAATGGAAATACAGTTTAGCTGACACACATCTAGAAAGGACATCTTGCTTTCAGCAGCCTGTTCCTATCCTAGAATCATAGAATAATATGGGTTGGAATGGATCTTTAAAGGCTGCCTAGTCCGACCCCTGCAATGACCAGAGACACCTTCCACTAGACCAGAATGCTGAGAGTCCTGTCCAACCTGACCTTGAATATTTCCAAGGATGGAGCACTTACCACCTCTCTGGGTGAGCTGCTATTTCATCCACACTTTGGAAATGGCACAATGTAATGCCTGTGTACAATGTTGCTTGTCATGGCTTACCTTTGACGTATCCTTATTGAGGCTTCTATATATTAATTACATGCGTGTCTCAGTGGAGGATGATAAATACCTTGTTATCTCTGCTGTGAAAGAAGGAATCTGTGCGGGGATCTGGTAACAAGAGTAATTTAAGAAATTAAATTGCTGCCAAAATTAACGAACTAGATACATGTGTATGAGTTTATTATAATATGGGGGAGGGATTTCTGTGCTATCCAGTAGGCAATTCTGCATTTAAAGTTGTCTTCTTGCTCATGGATGTCTCTCTTATGTTATTATAAACAAATGTAAATTGCAAATAGTTATAAATTCATGGAAATAGTATTGTGAAAGAGTATCTAGTTATTGGTATCAGCTCTTAGGTATTTCTTCTCATCTTCCTGCATGCCCTAGCTGACATTCCTAGTTTGAGAGCCATAGTTATTCAATGTATTCCTGTTAAATTGTGTGAGACATTTCTATGCATAAAGACTTTTAGGGTGAAGACTTTCCTAAAAGGGTCTGATTGGGCTGATCAGCTCCTTCTGATCCAGACTGAGTGACATAAAAGACTTCCAGCTGTTGTTAATTCAAACTCCACAACCCTCAGAATCAGGCACAGTGTTTAATGTATGTTTTACAGCAGTACTTATGTAAAGCTATTAATTGAAACTATTTGTAGGATCTATTCAGAGTGAGACTTGGTACTGATGATGAATGACTTCATTGTACTAGGTCATTATGGTTCTAAGTAATTTTGTTGGTTGGTACTTTTCATTTTATAACCTACAAATCAAATAAAAATGATGAATTGTAGAGAAATGAAAAAGGTATAATTGGCAAAATAGATTATTACACCCTGTGATTGGAGGTAATGAATTGCAGCAGGAATTAAAGACAAAGCTTTACCAGTTAAACTGAATTTAATCTGTCTGAGTAGTGAAATAGATATTTCTGTCAGGCCATAACCTTCTCAGGTTATCTAAAGGTAATATGGATACAGCCCAGGTATCTTTAAACTGATAGTGTTCAAGGGGCTTTAACCCTGCAGTTTGGATTCATAACCAGTGTGGGTAAATGCAAAATCAAGCCAGAACCAAAAACAGCCCTGCCCAAAACTGCTAAACAGCCTTTTGTCAATCTGTGTTTATACATAGCCTACCTCCAAAGACTTATCTGGCAAAAAAAAGAAGTCCTGTTCAGAGCAGAGAAATGGCTTAAAGATGAACACTCAGCACTGCGTAGTAGTGTGCTCAGAACTTTGAAAGAAGGGGTTAGTAAAGTGGCAGATATTTGATCTGGACATTGCTGTGAAAGGAACGTGTATACTCTTCCTGGCTTTTCTTTTTCAGTAAATGCATTGAGGTTTAAGCCTGTGCTCTGTAAAATCCCTGGTGTATATAGGTGTACAAGGAGTAGGACCCCTTTGATATAACTTTGTGAATTGTTGTATCATTCAGTGATATAGCAGTATCTGAAATGATTGGTTTGCATCTTTTTAATGTTTTATCACATTCTTGTCAACATGTGTTTATAACGAAAAAAACCTAAGGAACTGTAGAAGCAGATAAGGTAATTCAATTCTTTAAAAAGTCAGAAAAATAATTGATTTTTATTTGTTGCCAGGGGACATAAATTGTGCTTCCTACATTAATACTTGAGAGGACTTGCTGCATAAGAACTTGCTTTTCGTATAAGTGTGGATACTTTATTCACCCTGATTTTTCCCCTTGAAAATATATTCAGTCTAACAAAGATTTAAGAATGATCTTGTAGCTTGAAAATGTTTGTCTTTTAACTCTCTGCACATGCTTTAGAAATAAGTCCATACATTTCTTAGCAAGGAGCATGTTAGCTAGCTTTCATTTAGATTGTGAGTCCTTTACTTTTCAATTTCTTTTATCCAATAAAAATAATAAAATACCCAGCAAAACAGCTCTCTGAATAAAATCATTCTCGGAGCTGCAAAAGTTTGAATTCACAGTACAAAAGGGAATGTTGCTCATGCAGGGATTGTGGAATGCTAATAAGCTTGGCACATCAACTTGCTGCAGCTCCTCACAAGCCTTGTAATTCAAAAAGTTCACCTTGAAGTTTGCGTATAATTTTGCCATTCATTGTACTTGTAACTTTTATTGTTAATACTGGCCTTCTTTTATATACCACGAATGAGACAATCACATTTCAGTAGCAGCCTTGTCAACACGTTAATTTCTTTTGGTAATTTTTTTTGTGTCTAAGTAACTTTCCCCCCTCCAACTTCAGTTATTGTGATATAATCTCATTTTATTTTCTTTCTCCTGTAACTCCTGCTGTTGTCAACAGGCATTACTTTTCCAGTTAGATACACTGCTTACTGTGCTTTTTGTATTTCTGTATAATTTTGGCCAATCTTCTTTCTTTAACTGCTCCTATAATGCTACAAATTTATTAGAGTTTTGTTGTTATTTTGCAGGGGGGTTTTAGGCTTTTTTTTTTTTTTTCTTCTATTTCAGCATGCAGACTTCATTTCTGCTTCAGCTTTTTCAGTTTCATTAGAGCTTCTAAAGCAGCATGGCCAGCAGGTTGAGGGAGGTGGTTCTACCCTTCTACTCTGCTCTCACGAGTCCTCACCTGGAGTGTTGAATTCAGCACTGGGGTCGTCAGCACAGGAAGGACATCGACCTGTTGAAGTGAGTCCAGAGGAGGGCCATGGAAATGATTAAAGGTATGGAACACTTCTCCTGTAGGAAAAGTTTGAGAGAGTTGGGTTTGTTCAGCCTGGAGAAGAGAAGGATCTGGAGGGACCTAATAGCAGCCTTCCAGGACTGAAAGGGAGCATCCAGGAGAGCTGGAGAGAGACTTTTTACAAGGGCATGTGGTGACAAGACAAGGGGGAATGGCTTCAAACTGAAAGAGGGCAGATTTAGATTAGATACAAGAAGAGAAATTCTTTACTGTGATGGGGGTTGAGGCACTGGCACAGATTGCCCAGAGCAGTTGTGGATGCCCCCTCCCTGGAAGTATTGAAGGCCAGACTGGATGGAGGTCTGAGCAGCCTGATCTGTCCCGGCCCATGGCCAGGGGTTGGAACTTTAAGGTCCCTTCCACCCAAACCATTCTATGATTCACTATTGGTAACTACCCACTGTCTCCTGTGTTAGGATCCTGAATGTTTCAGATCAGTTACTGTGAAGCTGAAGATTTATGAAATCTTTGGGATATTCCATCTATGCAGTTACCAATAAAAAAAATAAAGAGTGTAAAGAAATACACAGAAGATGCAGCCAAGGGTTAAAATTAAGCATTAAAATATTTTTTGTGCCTCTTTTATCATATTTTTATACTGGATGAGAATTTTTTATATATATTATATATATATTATATGTGTGTGTGTATATATATATAATATGAGAAAATAAACCAAGAAATTTGGAAAAGGTTTCATTGTGAATTTAAATTGAAGTCTTGTGTGTAATATTTCTAGGGACCCTAAAGGAATAAGCTTTACATTTCTTTTACCCTTTCTTATGTATTTTAACTGTGTGCCTGAAGAGGTATAAGATTTAAAATGCTGAGTAAAAAAATAAATCAAATGCTTAGACAATGAAATATTAATTTAATCGGTATTTAAGGACACCTTGTGAGGCTAAGATATCCTAGTCTCAGACTTGGAAATGAGTATGCATCCAAGTAATGTATAATGTCATGCACAAAATAATGTTTCAAGAGTGTTAAAAGACTGGAAAGTCAATACTTGGGGTCTAGCCTCTGCAGTAATGTAAATGAGATTTTTGCAATTTTAGGGTTTTTTTTATATACCTAAACCCTTCCTTCCTCTCCCTCTGTCTGTTTACCATTTACATGCTGTCTTGCATGTAAATGGTAAAATTTTCATGTGACACCTTCAATAGCCATCTTAAATTTTGAAAAATGCGTATATCTCCCTGGAAACATAGTCTGAGATATAAGCATATAAAAAGAATTTGAAGCAAAATAAATTCACCTGACTAATTTCTGTCTGAAAAGCATTTCATCTCTATTTGCTCCTCTCCAGAAGACAGCTGGCTACAGGGAGGGAAGATAAACACCCCTGTCTTTACTTCTCAGCAAAATACCTCAACCATGACCGAGAGGGATTGCCTAGAGGCATGAGAGATGTGGCACAAAATGTCTCTTCAATCTTTGTCTCTTCTGCAATTACCACTTAGTGCAAATTTATAGTATGAAGCATTTCACGAAGATGACTTTTCGGGTGAGAACTGGGCTGAGACTGATTCACCTTACTCAGCCCACTGGACAGGCATCTGTCAGGAGGTAACAATATTTGCTGGTTGTTGTGAACTAACAACAGGCTTGAACTGCATAATCTAATGTTTTGTAGCTCTACATCCACTGTCATGAAATTCAAAAACCTTAACATGTAAAAGCCATATTGTATTACAAATTACTCTCCTACTCCATCAATGTGTTTCTCTCAAACAGGTGCTGAGAAAAATCTCCTCAGCCTCCACTAGCTGCAGCAGTTCCTCAGCTTTGGATACTTCTGAGACTTCTTTCTCTCCTCAGAACTGGGTTTTATATTTTGACTGTAGTTATAGCACACAGAAAGGACAGTTACAGTTAAGCCGTGTCCATGGAAAGGCCTCATGCATCGGGCAAAACACTTCAGAAAGACTTACAGCATCATTAATACCTTTCTGCCTGGCTGTGGAGAAGACTACATTTGGGATACAGTATAAATTCTTGGCTTTCTGCAATCATGGAAGGTGAATCATAAAGCAAAAGAGATGGAGAGGTGATTTGGGAGGAATGCCTCTCTTTCACAGGAGGCTGAAGGTCCTCCATTTGTATCACTTGATATAGGAGGAAAGGAAAAGAAGGAGTGATATGAATAAAACCAGAGAGCTGAGTGAAAGGATTGTGTACGAGAAACAAGAGACTTTTCAGTGGCTCTGAGTACATTTGGGCTGGAGTGCAGAACGTGATGTAAGCTTGGTATGCCTTTCAGTGGTAATGGGGGTTTTAAAAAGAAAAATCTATGCAAAATACAGTAGGATACATATATGAGCAAGATTGTATGACTTGTTTACAATAGCAGGAGACCAGATTTACTCACCTGAAAGTCTCGTATTGGTCCTATGTTTTTAAGCTACACAACCTTAATGTAGCCATCAAAAGTAAAATCGTATTTGGACAAATCCTGAAAGGTGTATTTAACTGCTACTGTCAAAATCACTGGGAATATAAAAAGCTATTTTGCTAGTCTGCCCAGAAATCCATATGGTAGAAAAGCATGTTTGATTATAAAGTATTATGCTGCTGTAGGTGGGATAGTATTGAGCAGCTCCCTTGTTGGGGTGGTGTCTCTGACATGGCTCCTGTATGAACACCTTGATTGCCACTGGAAAGCAAGCCTGCAGGAATGCAGATGGGTGTTCTTGTCTGCAGAAGATAGAGAAGGATAATGTAAATGTATCTGATATGATGGGAACGGCAAATCTGTCTAAAATATTCTCAGCAAGGCAGCACTCCAGGAGCTTGATAAAAAGGAGGTAAAATAAACAAATCTGTTTTTACAATATCTTCACGTTGCTGGAACTGAAGTTGTTGGAAAGAAGCTAGTGGAAGAAAAAACAAAGTATCAAAAAAGTGAGGTGATTGTGTTGTGCTGATAGCATGATTGTGTTAAGAGGGTGATAAATAACCATGTTTTATGTGGATGATCTGGTGAAAGATAGCAATATAGAAATTAAGAAAGAAAGGAAAGGGACTTGTTCTTTAAGTGATGACAATCACAAATACTGATTTGCTTTTTTAGCTGAACATACCATGTTCTCATTTATTCTTTTTAGATAGCGAGAAGCAACTCAGTTGTCACATCAGATGATGAAATTAAGTTTTTTATTTCCTGCCTAAGTCTTCCATCTGGTAGCAATGTAAGTACAATATGATAATAAATATATTCTTACTAAAAGGTCTTTGACATCTCTCTACAGGAGCTCTGTCAGATAAAGTTCAAATTTTTATAATCTAGCTAAGTAAATCTTTTGGGTAGGATTAAAATCAGAAGTTACCATTCTTTCTTGCATAAGTGCTACTTAACAATTTCTGCAGTTATTTTGAGGCTTTGAGCACTTCAAAATATGTCCTGTATGGGTTAAGCTACAGTTGGCGGGGCCACCAGGTTGTAAGCAGCACCGTGAAGCCAAGCTGAAGACTGCTCACCAGTGGTGTGCTGCTGAGGGCAGGGATCCTTCCCCACGCTCTGGCACTGGTGAGACTGCGCCTGGAGCACCGTGCCCAGTCTGGGGCTTCTCGGTAGAACAGAGAGGCTGAGGAACCCAGTGGAGCCGGAGCCCAGCGGTGGGACACCGTGCTGGGACACCGTGCTGGTCAGGGCAGGAGCACAAGGTGTACGAGAGGCTGTGAGACGTGGGATTGTTCATCCTGGAGAAGGCAATTCTGAGGGCAGGGAGCCCTGATTGCTGTGTAATGGGAGTGCATAGGGGAGACAGAGACAGACTGTCTGCCGAGGGACACAGAGACAGGATGGAGAATGGAGGCAAGCTGCAATGCAGGAAATTCCCATTTGGAACTAGGGAAAATAAATGTTCGTAAAGAACTGGAGCAGGTTCTATTATCTCCATTGTTGATAATTGAAGTTTAACTGGGTAAGGCCAGAGCAAACATTTCATTCTGAAGTTGGATCTGATCTCTTCAAAGTAGGTTGTACTCTGAGCAGAGAGGGTAGACTGGATTAACTCCAAAGGTCCTTTCTGTCATAAACTATTCTACCTTCCTGTGAAAGTTGTTCATTCAGATATGGAACCATTTTCTCATAATTCAAATGGTTAAGCTGAGGCAGCAGTTAAATAGGCTGCCTAAGGTAATAAAGCTATTTGGTGGCATCAGATTTTGTGGTATCATACGTGCTTTAAACCTTTCTTGTTCCTCATTTGAAATACGCCTTCACATATTTTCTTAGAATCTGTGTTTATCCTAACTTACTGGGACAACTTTTTTTAGCAGTCTACTGATCCATGAGGTATTAACAATACTGAATATACAGTTACCTACGTGCTCCTTAGGCTGTTTTTTTAGATTTGCCCTTGCACATTTTCATTTATCACAGTAAGCAGGTGACCATGTCAGGAGGATGTGACAGTTTCATTGCACGTATGAACGAATATACAAGGTTAACCACTCTCTTTAAGTAAATGAAAGAATGACATGAATATACATTCAGTGATTCCAGATGACACCTAGTTTTTTTAAATTGCTATTGTTCAAATAAATGTGAGGAAAAAAATAAGCTGATCTTATATACATGCACACATATTATATCTGCATATACATACACACACCAGACTGATTTATTAAAAAAAACCCACCAGCACATAGGAACTGAAAAATGTTTTGTATTCACTGTTCCCCAGCCAGGCTGTGTGCTGACACAGAGTTCCTGGCGTGTTGGTCAGCTTCTGAGGTGCAGTTTAGTGCCTTACTAAGCATATGAAGATCATTTATACCAATTCAGTAAAACAGTAGGTTAGAGCATTCATGTGCAAAGGCTCTCTAAAGCCTTTAGTAACTGTAATTGATGGGCATGTTATCTGAATATATACTGATAATCACCTTCCTCTGAGTCCTGAAGATTTTGCTTTGCTTCATACGCAGTGTAGCAATGCAAAATATTTCAAAATTTAAAGACGTAACAGTGTATTTGCAAGTCCTGCACTCCCTGAAGTCTGCTAAACTGAGAAACGGGGTCTCTATATGGAAAGTCAGTATCTCTCGCCTCATTTCTATTTTTAATTGAAAAATTGTGACTCAAAGCGAAAATGAGTCAAATTGTTGTCTATTTACTAGAAAGAAGCTCATGCTATTTATGACATTATAGTTTTCTTTAAAATACAAGAAAAAACTGCTAAGTGCTTGCGTACAGCACAGCTGTAAATTCTTGTTTATCTGCTGTGCTGCAGTTTGTGTGTCTGTGTTTTTCGTCTTGTTGTGATTACTGAAGACTGGTTTTTTCTTTATTTTTTGGAGCTCTACAGTGCTGGCATTTATCAAGAGAAGACACACAGCACAGCCTTGCATAAATAATGGCAGTGGGCCAAGTACAGCTGAGGTGGTTGCCAGCACAACTCTATTGAAGTCAAAGGAATTGCACCACGGGTGAGTTTGGCTGTTGGCTCAGGTCATGGAGGACTTTAACATGACAATTTTAAGTAATGCATCAGCTGTTTAAGGCAGTCAAGTCTGGGTTTTCTTCTTGGTTGAATACTGTATTTGAGCTGTTTGAAATAAAGGAGCTGAACTTCTGCTCAATAGAGTGAATGGGGTTTTTGTTAGTGGACTACTTTTGCAGTTTCTGTTCTCACTTAATCTGCTGTGAGTGCTAAATAACTCAATTTCATAAGAAGTCAGGACAATAGTACTGGGGTCTAGTGAATTCCTGGGAAGATGCAGTGTGCTGAATAATTCGCGGGGTTTCTGTTCTAGTCCTGTACTTAATATATTGTATTTTAAGTGACAAGATGCTTCCTGTTGCAAGCACTCTTTTACTTTCTTTCATTAGAAACCTATAAACAGCACTGATTTTTAATGGTGCCTGGTTTGGTTTGTCTTTGGCTGGCTCTTGTATGTATCCACTTGTAGTAATCAGCTTGGTAAATAAAGAACTAGTGAATAAACAACTGCTATTGTGCAAGGACAGAAGAAACTGTGCTAAGCATTTGGTAGTAAGGCAGGTCAGTAAGTTTATAATAGACTTATAAACACACTGAAAAGCCAGAGGCTTGTCAGTGGAAGGCAATACAGACTTGGATGTTGAATTTGGGGGTGTATGAAAGAATGGCAACCTGATCCAGACATCAGATTCGTATTGCTAAGTACTGCTGAGTAAGTATTAAATAGCATTAAATAGAGGTGCCTGTCACTTGAAATTCATTAGAATTCAGGCCTGTGTTTAATCGATCATTGCTAGCCCATGATAGCATCACATCTTTTTCAATAGTAGGTGTTTTTCTTAGAGTCAGGTGTCAGGGTCATGTAGTGAACTGAGAAATTGTGGCATATGTTTAAATCACGGCCACACAGATATGTCTCAGGACTTGAAGGAGTTAAGTGCCCACACAAAGAAGCTAGTGAGTAAACTGAAGGATCCCAATGACATTTCAGGGTTTTTTTCTTTTTAAATGTCAGATTTTATGCCAATATTCCAAGCTTTGTTGGTGGAGTAGAGAAGACAGGACTAAATTATCATTATATTAAAACAAATTGTAGAAAACATTGCTTGAAGTTTAAAAAGCATTGAACAGTTCAAGCTTTTGCAATTTTGCATCATAGTTTACATTTCATAAAACAATTTTGCCTCCTTGATTAGTGGAAAACTGCCAACAATTTTGGAAATAAAGTGTCATTTAAAACAATAGCTCTGTTTACAAGTTTGTTAAGGTACATCCAAAATTTGTCTTTCAATTACTGTAATTTTTAAATACAATATCCTTGCTTATCAGTAGGCAAGTGTTATATATTATCTTGAAGAAGAATATCTACCCCGAAAGTAGAGGTGTAGCTAGTTCTTTTAGTCTAATTAATCATTAAGGATCAATAGATAGCTCTAGAAGAAAAACACTTAATGATAGTATTGGAGAATTAGAGGTAAAATTTTGAAGAAAAAGAAACCTCTTTCACATAAACAACAACAACAACAAAAATCCAGAACTATGCTTTTTAAAAAGCATAGAATCATAGAATCAGCCGGATTGGAAAGGACCTCTGAGATAATCAAGTCCAACTCTTGATCCAACACCACCGTGGTTACTAGACTATGGAACTAAGTGCCACATCCAGCCTCATCTTGAAAACCTCCAGGGACAGAGAATCCATCACTTCCCTGGGCAGCCCATTCCAATGGCTGATTACTCTCTCTGTAAAGAATTTCTTTCTGATATCTAACCTAAACCTCCCCTGACACAGCTTAGAGAGACTTTTTTTATTTATCCTTTTAATAGTATAATTTTTTCAAACTTTTCCTATGAGTACGCTCAATAGAGATTTTTGTGGGGGAAAAAAAAGACAGCACAAAACAAACCTGCTTCTCCTTTCATTTAAGGAGGAGTAAAAATGCGATGAAATCAATGTGCTATTCTATTAATGGATAAGAAAACATTAAGGATTAGTCCTGGGGAAAAGGCACGCCTGTATCTGTTCATTTCCATAAATCAAACTGTCTTCACTCTGTATACTTACAAGCTAAAAAAGGTCCAAGTGGCAGCCCCAGCGCTATACAGGCTGTGCATTGGATGGGCATGAGCTTCTCGGGTCTCACAGCAATATATGGCTGCGTTCAGCTTTCTTGTGAGCCACAGCCGGGAGCTACTATTTGCTCTCAGGTATCATTTGTTCCATTAGCTGCTGCTAGCCAAACAAATCAGATTGCTGGATAAAACTTAACAAGATCTGTATTGTCTCTTCCTTAGAGGCAAGTTTCACTGCAAGCGGTTGGCATGTAAAGTATTCTTCCCACTTGGCTCCGTGATCTTCAGCTGTAACGTGCTAGGGACAGCAGAGACAACTTTTAACCACAGTGGCCGTGGCCTTGACTGTGTCAGCAGTTAAAACCAGTGCTACAGAGATGACTGAGCAAAAATGTTCCCGTGTTCGGTCGGGACAATTTTTAACGAGGTTTACCGAGTTATTTTATTTCTGAGTAACGTAAATGCTTCATTGGAAAGTCAAAACCCTGCCTTTATTAATAGGCAAATTACTGGGAAAAATACCAACTATATGAACTGTATATAATCTGTCTGTGACAAACTAGTAGGCAAGACCTCCAAACAGAAGAAACTAGGTGGTCCTTTCTTTGACTGAAGCTACTGTTGCCAATCTACTAAACTAAACACACATTTCACAGCTTGTTGCTCCTTGAATACATTCAACTGAGTTCACTTTGTGTGCCAAGTACTTGTTCAGAATACACTGAACATAACATCTAGTTTTGCTGCCAAAATGGCCTCTGTCAAGCCTCCCTCCTGCATTTAGCCAGCTACAAAAGCTGTTCCTTGCTAGCGAATTCCAGTACCATCAGTGTTTTCCCTGAATTATTATAGTAAGTGCACTTCTTTCATCGCTTTGTAATGTGAATGTTCAGTTCCCCAATTTTCCAGAGGAGACAACAAGGCTATTGCTGCCTTGGCAAACAGAAGGCTTGGAAAGGATGCACAGACTAATACTTTGCTTGCCTTCTGTTGCCTCTCTTCTTTGATATACTCAGGTTTGTGTCAAACAATTCATTAAAGCATGTCCTTAAAATCTTTCCAGGGAAGTCGGGAGATTCACTCTGTTTGTGTTACAAGTGCTACCTTAGAGCAGCTTCCTTTCCAGGCTAGTCTGCACCTGCTTGTCTGTCATCTCCCTGGACAGTCTGAAATTATACTTGCAAATAGAATTGTCAACTTTTGTAGGGATTTGAACACAGTGACGTGCATGCTAATTCTCTTGTTGCTTCTCAACCTCAGGCTAAATAACATTAATTTTCCTTGAATCGTTCAGAGGAACACTTGGTTCAGGGCATAAAATTGGATTTGGTCACTCAGGGTTAAAACAATAAACACTTTTATTAATAACTTTCCATAGTGAGGTTATGGTGTGCATGCAACAGGAGGCATATTTGGGGGGGTTCTAGTATAAATAAGAAAATGATGTAGCTCAGATAAGCCCTGTAAAAACAAAGCCTCAGATTAGACCAAGGCTCAGCAATTATATTAACTCTTTCATTGCAAATGTGATTCAAATGTATATTTTGGCAGCAAGGAGCAATCTGAAATCATATGCTCATCCTTGCCAAAACTGTATTTCTGAGGTCCCTTTGTATTTAAGTGCCTAGCTGCAAAACTAAACCAGCAATGCACTAGTCATCAGCAGTTCCCATTAGTCAATTTTTTTAAAAAATATGAAGTCTTGGCCTACATTCCAAACATGTACAGTGTGGCAGTTCATTAGAAGAAAAAAAGTCCCTCAGCTCTGTACATTCTGGTTTCATTTTTCCTGATGAATGGTGGGATTTGGGACTGAGCCTTTTTCCATCATGTGTGGTGGGAGGGGTGGGGGCAGGAGAAGTCCCTTCCTGTGAGGCACAGCAGTGCAGTTCCGTTACTGAAATAGGCAGCAGAGGTTTGGCTCCCCAAAACAGCCTCACCACCTTGAAATGGAAACAGCTACTCGGGATACAGAGCTGTTGTTCGAGGGCTAGTGGCTGAATGCACCCATATCAGCTCCAGTGAGCCCAGGAGGAGTTTGATGGTGCCTTTGCACAGTGCCACTGGGCTCAAGGGACTTTTCTGGAGAAACGAATTAGTTCCCATCTCCACCAGAGACTCACATTTCTTCCCTTGTGCTGGCACTAATGGTGGGCTGGACTTTGGGAAGATAGCTCAAGGAATTAAAGCAGCACAAAATTAACCCTACCAAGAAGAAATTAAATGGTCTGCTTGATAAGTGTTTGAGCCTCTGCAAGAAAAGTAAGTCATCCCATCTCAAGGAGAGCTTGCAGTTAAATCTCCTCAGCTGTATTGTAGAAACTGGTTAGTAAGTAATTTGAGATGCTCTTCTGGGGGTTACAGCCAGCAGGTTCAAATTTATTGGGTTCCTAGTCTATAGGCATGATAAAAGAAACTTTAAGAGTCACATGATGGGCATTGCTTTGGCTCCTAATAGTTACTTAGTCTGATTTTTTGAGTCGGAGTGAGGCATGAAAGACAAATTTTGTTTATATCTATATTTTGTGTAGATATGTGACCATGCTATAACCGTCACTCTTCTGCATCCTCCCTCTCTCCTGTTTTCTGAGGATTTCTAATTTCTCCAATTATTTCCCTTAGCCTTTGCTCCCCTGTCCCTGTGGGGGAGGCACACTCCAGTTATGACTTTTAGAGCATCTTGTCAGTAATAAATTTTGGTTAGAGCAGGCCTGAAAACTCGCTGCAAGGCTTCTGAACAAGAGCACTACATCATGAAACCTTTGTGCCTCTGTTATGGCGTAGATGTGGTGAAGATGTAATGAGCCAGATCCAGATTGTGGAGGAATGGTACACATTAATTTCTAATATATAAAAGCATTGTTATAGAAGGATATAAGGCTCCAAGTTTGCCTAGTTTACCCCAGCTGCCTTAGCTGGACGAATAGGATGGTACTTTGCTAGTGGGACTCTCCACAGGTTTTGCAAATGGCTGCTTTTTAATCTTCTCAAAAGCTGGTGAACCGATAAACTGAGCTTGCTTATGGCAAGTCAGGCAAATTTACTGATGAGGAGAACAGTTCTGCTTCAAGGAACTTCTTTCGTCTACATATTTGAAATCAAGAAAAACCTTATCACAAATAGAACAAGTCAACATCTGATTTCACAATAACTGTATTTTAGCCTATTCTGTGAAAATATTATCAGAGGCATTCAATTAAAAGGGGGCAATTAAAAGGCATGCTCAGGCATCCCATTTTGCATATACAGAAGGTAGAGGTCATCTCCTTGCTGGTTGAACTGTCTTGAAGGTTGCAACCCTCTCTTGAGTATCAGAGCTGTTTATGGCCCTGGAATAAAAGAGAGATCAATCGGGTTTTTTTAAGTTGCATTCCAAGAGGATTTTTTATCTCCTGCAGAAAAAGTTCAGTGAATTTACAGGAGAACACCAGAAATGAAAACAGTGCGGGAAGCTCACTGCTGTTTGCCTACCGCAATGAAATCAGTTAAACCACTATCAGAGAGTTACAAAGATCTGGGAGGCCTTTCCCACACTGGGAATACAGTTGTGCCAGCTCGTCCTACCACAGAACGACACCTTTGCTGGCTCAGCTCTACTGTCCGCCCCAACCACACGTACAGAGATTTCGTCTGAGCTGTTTTACACATGCACTCAGAAACATGAGTGCCACGGACACATAGGCCTTGTGTCACACAAAATGGTATGCACAGCATACGGGTTTTCTCAACTGTAACTTCTTCTCATCCCTTCCATACTTCATTCTGTAGACTACAAGAAGCTTGTGCTTTCACTTTTGAGAGAGGGTTTTTATCTACCTTGATTTTACGATATTTGGGGTATTCATATATTCGTGCACACGTGTAATGTTTACACGTGTTTATATCTATATATACTTGTATACGGAGTACACATGTGAAAGTTACTAGCATGTATGAAAGCTTAAAATTTTTCTTTTCCTTGTTTTCCATTCTTTTCCTTTTTAATATAAACTGTTATTTACATTGGAAATTGTATCACTGTAGTATTCATCGCCAGAGCACCTGACGTGAGTTTTTGGTTGGGTGTGGAAACTATTGCCCCACATTATTTTCCTTTTTATATTGCATTTCTACCTTTCAAATTAAGTGGTTCCAAGAGATCATGATAGCCACCATCTTCTGCAGTGCAGCTCTCTTTGACAGCAGGTGTTATGCATGTGCTCATAAGCATTGTCAGCTCCATCTTTGAATTTAGGGCTAACTACTAGCTGATGAAAATATATGTACATTAAATAGATATGCTCATGTTACCATGTCTTGTCTCTTATGCTCATGTTGCCCTGTCTTGTCTCTTTTACCTGGTTTGTTTCTTCAGGTATTGCCTTCTGCCCCATGTTGCCCTTTCCCTTCAAGAGTACAAAGGCATGTGTGTGTCAAGGAAGAGGAGTATATAATGAGTCCTGTTCCATCACAGAGAACTAAAGAAGGACTCTGTTCTTGCATGTCTTGCATGCTTTTTCTTTGACAAGTTATCAGATTTTCTTGATATCGTTACTTGTTCCTTGAAATGGAGATATCTACTGGCTTCTTAATGAGTTTTTGAATGACAGTCACCATCACTGCATCCAAAAGCAACGGATGTAAGTATTTGCAGTATTTGAATCAGTATTAAGTAGATCAGGAAGTAATTTGGAGTGGAGAAAGGTGTTCTCTCTCTCATACACATTCACAATTTCATTTTGTCTGGGGACCTGAATTATGTTTATGCTTAGATCTTCATATTCTTCACTTTAAAGCACGGATTTTACCAATCCTAAGAACAGGTAACAGAGGTGGCTTGTGGTGACTTGACTCAGCCAGTGGTGACCTTTGAACACAGGAAATGTCATGGTGAATTTTACTTTGAAACCTAGCCACAGGTAATGGAAACACTTGGAGATTTTTGCTGTTTGATAGAGCAGGAGTAAGCCTGCGACAAAGTTAAGCCTTTATTTCTTTCTCTTCTCTCCCTTTGCTTTGCTTTTTTCCCTCAGGCCCTCCATGAATTTGTACACGACAAGGAACAG
The DNA here is from genome assembly GCA_013399855.1 of Oxyruncus cristatus. NCBI lineage: Eukaryota > Metazoa > Chordata > Aves > Passeriformes > Cotingidae > Oxyruncus > Oxyruncus cristatus. The sequence continues at coordinate 80,625 of VXAY01005691.1, forward strand.
TTATCTGAACTGCAAATTTCACATCAGTTATTGAATGTAGGCCAGCATTGGTGTCATGATTTGTGTCTTGCTTGAGTCAAAGTTCTGCAGACTGAAAACAAATCTCTCTTAACCATATTAGCTCTGCCATCCTCCAGCAGCAACAACAAATGGCAGCAAATAAGAAACTTAACAATGTTTTTTCACCCACCGATTCCCACTTCCACGTAGTCAGGTGTTGTGAACTTGACTGAAAGCAAAACATTTTGTCATGGTTTTCTGTCTTTCAGCCACTGACTAACATGTCTTCTTCATTGTCAAAGAGGAGGGAACTGATAAGATTGGTTGCACATTGAGCAATTCTCTTATTTGTAGCACAGGGAGGGAGGCTTTCCAGAATGTCTATAGCAGTGCTTTAGGATGGAACAGAGAAGGGTCAACCAGGTCACTGTCATCTTGGAGCAAAAGTTAGTGTTTGCAGAAAGCTTGGATAATTTGATCGCTGGGGTACTGGAAGGTTAATATGGGCCTCCAGGTCATTATTTCCCCAGAGCAGACAGAAATCAGCTGCTATACAGTCACTTTGACCTAATAACTCTGCTGGACTTTCAGACAATTTTAAGAATGATGCTTATTCAGTATTTAAATGTCTTTTTTTTTTTTTTTTTTGTATTACGTGGAGGATAGGGGTTTTGACTTCAAGAAAACTGAACAGGAGCTAAACCGAAACTACATCATTCAACCTTTTTGAGCATGAAATTTTTAAAGGGTAAACATGTAAAATTTAAATAGACAAAGAGCACTATCCTCAACCAGTGGCAGCTACCTTAGAAAATAAAGGTGCTAGAGCCAGGGGAGGGTGAAAACTCCCTTATGCTCAGAAGGCAAATGATCAACCAGTGACATAGATTATAGCATGAGCAGGCTGCCCTTCTCAGTAAAACCCTCTTTTTTTTTCAGAAAATGGGGACAAACGTGATAAATAAGGAAATAAACCCACTGTGCCTTAGAGAGAGAGCTCTCCAGGATCAAACATTCCCCTGCATGGACCTTTTCATGTGTTTATGAAACAGTATTTGTGAAACAGCACAAATGAACTCAGCAGCTCGGTTTTTAATATGCCAGAGAACGTGCTTTCTGTGCTTCTCAATATGATTATGTATTTTGTGTCTCTATACATGCATATATATATAAGTACCAAAACCTTACTCTTCTTCTATTGCTGTGAATATCAGCTGGAGTTTTTTTTCATTTCGTTTTAGGAAGAGAGGGCGAATTCATATTTGTTACTGAGGAGTGTTTCTTCGCTTAATGCAAGACCCTGTGCATCGCTCAGTGCTCCTGTGAAGGAAGAAGTGTCCCTAAAATCACGCATAGTCAAAGGCAGTTGAAAGAAGCTCACTTGGTAAGGTTATGGTTCTGTATCCCACAGTGGATCTTCATGTCTTTTCTGTTCCTGTATCATGTTACTAAAGGACACGTGTGCGACAGCAGGTCAAACTAGAAGAAATGCACCATTTAGATCTGAAAAGAGCCTTCAGCTTCAATGGGGTCAAAACCTCAGAATACAAGAAGAAACGTTTTAATAACACTGAATAGAATTTATCATTTCTTTGTAATTCAGACCAGAACAAGCACAAAAATAAGGGTCGGAAGGGAAAATAGTAAATGTGAGGGGGAAAGAAGCATCAGGAAAGAGGACACAGAGGACAGAGGTGAAATAGGGTTGTACAGAAGAGCAAATATGCTCCTTTGCCAAAAACACATCAGAAATGCCTTACAAAAAACACAAAAGATTTAATGAGAATGGCTGCAGTATGTGGCCTGGTAAAGTGTGATGGGACGTGGAAAGAAGATACAAATGCTCAAAAGGTTACTGCATGTTCTTGGACTTTCTACCATTTTCTTGTTGAGATGGCGTTGTCAGAATTTTGATCTGAAATAGCTTATTTTTTTCCCATTATTTATCTGTTTCAGCTTGAGAGAGTTTTGGGTCACCATTTGTAAGAGGTGTTTGCAGAGGTGATTTTTTAGGCCAATGTTGTTATACTGGTAATGCCATTAAGAGTATCCCCAGCTTTTGAGAGCGTCATGTGACTCTTTCCAAGTAACAGCACTGTGGAGGCTGAAGGAGGTTATATACTGAACCATGGGAGTGAAGGAAATAACTCCGTGTGGCTTATTCCCTGTCTGCGGGTCTACCAGAGCCAGGTAGATTCTTTCACCTTTTTTATGCCTCATTTTATCCATCAGTTAAATGCTTCTCTTGAAGCTAAAATTATTTTAAAATCCTCGGGTAGTAAGTGTAATGTATTCACATGCTAATCATAATTGAAGGCCGTAGTCAGCACCACTGTAAAAAAGACACCCCTTGATGACCTTTTTTTCCAAATGCATAGCCATGCTCGCTAGATTCACCCCAGCAAGGGGCTGTTAGAAGGGTACTTTCCAGAAGTCAGTCCAATCGGTTGGTAACTGCCTGGGATGCTGAGTGCTCCCTGCAGCCGCTTAATACTGATGTTAGGGGCAAGATGCTTAAAAATGCATGGCAGATGGCTCACAGCAATGATGTGAGAGGATTTATCCTCCAGGAGACAACATTTTATTCCTGTTCTTTTGCTGGTGACTTTTGTCATATTGAGCAAGACAGCAAAAGCTAGGGCAGAATAAAATATGATGTCTTTCCCATGAACATTTCAAAACACACTTGAAAAGGTTTTTGTTTTGAAAATGAATTATTCAGTTTTGCAGTGTAAAACGGAGAGATTTTATTCATTTGGGTTGGAAACGAGAACTTTTAATTTTATTTTTTTTTCTTTTAAAGTCTGGCTTTTTAGTCACTTGAAAAAATTAACTGAGGAGTAGCTGTAACCTGCCTAGCATTTACTGAATTGAAATGTGCTTATATATATAGATATAGGTATAGATACAGTAAATATATATGGATAAATTTATACAAATGTATACATAGGTAGGCGTATGAATGTATGTAGATATAAGAATTTGCTTGAAAACAAATGGGAATGATCCCAAGTTCAGCGTCTCTCTTCTGAGGGATTCTGAAGTATTAGAGAGAGCCTGGATTTATCAGGTGTGATAACCTTGCCTTGCCATTTATAAAGTTTCCATGCGTATCAGTGTCTCCTGTGACCTTTGATTAAGAATGTTACAAGAGTTCAAATGGGAAGAAAAGATGTAAGAAGTCAAGTGGATAAATTGGAGAAGGCTCCTCTACACCATGGCACATTATTACTCCCTCTCCCAAATATCAAGACAGTAACTACAAAAGCAGAACTGTGCAAACAGTCTTTCTGGTGGCATGATTCTAGTTCAGCTTAAATTTTCAGCTGACAGTAATAATTTTTTCTTCTGAGCTCTCTGGTGACAAAGGACAATTGTCGTCTGTGTAGGCTGAACTTTGTACCTCACCTTAAAAGCTGGCAGCGCTTTAATAGATCTGACCAAAAAGTCCTTTCTTTCTGACAGACCTAGTGTAGAGTCCAGAGTGCAAATAACTTCTTTGCTGTTTGCACCGTTTGATTGGTTTTTATTGAGATCAGGAAAACAGGTGCTCTCTCTGCAGTATGGCTTTCCGTGCAAACGCATGAGTGGTCCCCTCACGTTTTTTCCTGAAGCAGCAGCCTCCTGCTGTGGGTGCAGTCACTCCTCTTTCACGCACATAACAGCTAGAGCACTCTGTACAGTCACCAGGTTCCACTCATTCCAGGTACCAAATTTGAGACACATAGAAAATGAGTTCTCGGGGTGCTTTAATGTTGCATAGAACCGTGTTTCTTCGGAGTGGACATTCTCAACAGTTTTAAATATCAAACCTGAGGTATCCGGAAAATGGTTTATTTCAATTTTAGTTAGTGTCAATGAAAAGCTGTGCTTTAGGCAGATGACCTACCATCACTGTTAAACTCACGTTAGCAGAGCCATGGTGTTGCGATATAACAGGGTAAGCCATGATGCTGGTCCTTCTGTTGTCCTGGAGCACACCCAAACCAACACGCCATTCAGGGAAACCATCCTACTCCTGATGTAACACTGTACGGAGCAATCTGAGACTGACTCACCCATTTGTTGACATCTGCATCTTCCTATTTCAAAAACAGACTGAACAAAGTTTAGCTATCTAGGCAATTCCACATAGGATTCTGAAAAACAACAGGCAAATGCCAGTTTAGAATGACTTCTCCATCTGGGATATATGACCTCACAGTGAAATGGAAAGTCTGAGGGCAGCTTAAACAGGAAGACAAATCCACTGAGTTCAGAACTGAAAGGTGTAAAACCACCTGGAATTAGCATGATTCTTTGATATTAAAACCGGAATGATCAAAACAAATGGAAATTTTGCCACTCAAAAGAATTGAGAAACTGATCTCTGTGAGAAACAACAAAAACCAACTGCCTAGTTTTTTAGCTCAAATGGCACATGAATAAGAACATCAAAAAGAGCTGTGTATCTTTTACAGTTCAAATACACAATAAGCTTGGTGGAAGTAAATATGTTAAGGGTTGAAACTTGATTGGAGAAATGTGAAAAAGGCATTCATTTCTCATATTTTTATTTTTTTTACTCATGGTATCAAGTTATTTCACATCCCTCTGATATACGCCCTGTGAAATTCAGTTGTTCTGTGGTCAAGAACAGGAGTCTCCAAATTTCAGGAAGAACTTGAGTTTACTGGAGTCTTTAGCACACGAGTCAGCTGGGAAAGGGACTTCCTAGGCAGAATCATTGGGTGATTACCCTGGGAATGGAATGTGCCCTTATAGCAAACAGCTAATTAAAACCCTGGAGATAATAATGCACAGGGATTTCTGATGGCCAGGTGACAAAGCAGAGGACATTTTTGATCAGAGTCTGTGTCTTGATCTTGGCATCTCAGTGCCAAAGGCTTTGTGGGAAGGAGAAGCAGGATTTTGTGCTTGAGTGGCTGAGGAGTGCTCTTGGGTTTTTTTAGTCCAGGTTTAGTGATGGAGTGGTAAAAAGCAGCATGAGGTAGAGGTAGGAACAGTAACATCTTAAAACAGCAGAGCTATTGGAGGGGGCAGTGAAGATCTCATGTTTGGCCCATCAACATCAGGAGAATGAAAAGAGGGAACAGTACAAGATAAAAGGATTTGGCCAAAGCCTTTTGTGGCTAACTATGTATAAATGTGGAAAAACATGTTTTTCAAAAAGGGAGAGTTTTCTTTTTTTTTAATATACATTGTTAATTTGAAACTATTTTCTGTTTTGGGATGGCCAGGTGATTAAACTTCCATTTTCTAAATTCTGAAGAAGATGAACTCCTTAACTGGTTATGAAGGTTTACCCCAGAAGCACACTGTGAGGCTCTGTTTCCACATATAAGGCAATAATTTAAGATGCTAGATTTACATTCCCTTAGCACTTGGGAGCATTAAAACCTGCAGTAATAAAAAGGGTTATCAGTGAATAAAATTACTTTCCACTCTGTTCCACAGAGTGGTAGTGCCCAAGTTTGCAAGCCTGTATGTACAGTGTGTGTGATATCTCTTCATCCAAGTCCATTGTGAGGAGTTTTGAATGCTGCACCTGAATGATCTCAGGCATCTGGAGGAAGCTGAAGTATTCGTAGGTTCCTAATTTGGGAGAAAATGGAAAAACAGAGAAGGGGTTGGTAGTTTTTGTAAGTAGTGACCACATACACAGTTTAATAATTCCCTGCCTCCCAGAAAACGCCTTATAATCTCTAGAGAAATTAGGAATTAAAAATTCTTAAAATTAAGTCTCTTTTTCTTTCTTTTTAATTTACTTTTTGATTTCTGCTTCACTACTAGGGGCTGCTGTGAAACTCTCCTTGGCTACCTCTTCCCCAGCAGACCAGGAACTGCTCTGGGGGATGTGAAGGAAAGCTTTCTGGGTTTAGCTAGCCAAGCCTTTGTCTTCCCTTCATTGATGCGTTTCTGTGGGACACCAGTCTGTCATAGGACTTTCAGGAAGTGAAGCAATTAAGGGACATTACAATAAAGAGAAAAAAAAAGGCAAAACCCAAACTGTCTTTTAACTCTGTGCCCCATTAAACTTCTGGCAATTACATGCTCAAGGCCATTGTCCCCTTGGTTCCACAGTCACGTGTGTCTGTAGGCTGCAAAGTGCTGTACTCCACAGCCGGTATGGTTTTCACAGACTCTTGTGGTCTGTGGTTCTTCTGACTGCCCATAGATACTTTTGAAAGTGAAAATTACTTTGTTGCAATGAAAATCAGTGATATTCTAAAAAGTAAGACTGACCTGTCTGAGTTAAAATTAGTTTCAAGGAAGGCCAGGACAAAAGGAGTGGAAAGATGAAGAGAGGTCTAATGATGAACCGGTTCCTGTGCCCAGGGGCCCACTGACTCCAGTGGAGCTGTGGGTCAAGGTAGTATTTCTCACTCTTGGCTAGCTTAGAAATCACGTAGAAAACCTTATTTGAAAGCAACCCCCTCTGCAAGCCTGGAGACCATAGGCTATACAAGGGAGAGGGGAGTCCTGAGATAAGAAGAGTTTTGGACATCTGATTGAGAGGCATTGAGAGATATTTTAAGTCAAGCACTGAGTAGGCCTGAGATATAATTATTTCACAGGTTTTTTTGTTAGTTTTAATAGACACTTCTGAAAGAAAAAAGCAGGTGGAAAATAGAAGACAGAAATAGCTGGCCTTATTGGCTAGCAGGGGAAGCAGGAGCAGAGCATGAAGGGCAGCCAGTATGGGGGTAGAGGAGAGAGTGGAAGTGAGGGATAGGGAGCAAGTGGAAGGGGCAGGGAGCAGCTCACCCGCAGGGCTGGCAGCACCTGGAGCTGCGCCGTGCTGCCTGGCAAATCCTGCCAGCTCTGCCAGAGAGGAGAGCATAACTGTGCCATTCTGTCACTGGGGGAGAAGGCAGGCAACCTCCTCCTGCCTCAGCCCTAGCTTCACCAGAAAAATAAAGGTCTTGAAAATTTTTGATAATTAGGTACTGAAACTTAATCATATCCTTGCTTACGTATTTCTGCTTTTCATAAAATCCTGGCTCTGGAATGATTCCTGCATGCAGAAAAGTGAGCTGATTAAGCAGCAGAAAGGTCAGTGTAATTTTAATCTGAACTCCTGTTTTATACTGAACTCCTTCCATTCAAACCCAGTCCTTTATACTGTATTTAATTCCTTGCAGAATATCTTCACTCGTGTCTTAAAAATAGATGGAAAGTTTAAGTTTATATAGCAAGCTAACACAAGTTCCAGACCCCATGGCTTTGCATATCACACTTAACTTGTACTACTTCGAAATCTAACAGGTTATAGTTGAAATATCTCACTGAGCCTTCATCAAAAGCCTCTGTAGGCTTCCTGCTGTGACTCTTGATGAGCAGGTCACATCTAAGCTGGTGTCCATTCTTAGTTTGAACAGGTTTTAGATCTGTTCTGACAATCATCTTTGTCCTTACTGGGTAAACTGAGGCATAAATCTGGGAAAACCTTTTACACAAAAGGTAATTTTCTCCCTGTTAGAAAAGATTACTTGAGAGTATGTCATGTTCTCCCAGCAGGTACTGTCAAAGGGCGATGTCTGCCTCCTCACAGGAAGCACAAAATACAGTGTTAGACCACAGCTGCCTGAAGGCTTAGGCTAAGGAAAGGGAAAATAATCACAAAGTACCTTCTTGAAATGTTGCGTTGGCACTTGCTGGAAAGCAAAGAACAACCCTGTCCTGCAGAGCTGACATTGGAGGGGGATGTTTTGTTGGGTTTTAGTGGATTTTGTGGTAAAAAAATGTCTCCCTCTTCCCTGATGGTGTGTCTTCTACCTACCTGCCAATTCTCAGGGTACCTGCACCCTGCCCACCATCTTCTGAGCCCTCATGCTGAGAGCTCACATTTTCAAAACATATTTGGGTATTTAGCTTGAGGTATCTTTTCAAGTGGTCTGCAATTTAAGATGCTGTTGGAAAGGCAGACCTTTCCATTTGGCAAGCCCTATTTGACTACAGGATGCCAATACCACCTGGGGTGAATTTTCTCCTCCCACCTCCACCACCTTATTTGAAACTCTGGCACCGAAATGTCTCTTACTTGTTTCCCTTGAGTCTCCATATTTCTATAAAATAGTGCCATGTAAGCAGTGGCTAGGCAGAAATTTCTTCCCTGGGCTATATTTGTAGGTACAGTAACTTGGTTTCAGAGGGTCCTCCAAATTCCTTATTGCCCCAAACAGGGAATCACAATCTGTGCTGCAACTGATGCTTCTCTTCAAAAGCAAGATCAACTTGAGAGTAAAAGAGACATTGGAAACAAACAAACAAACAGGGAGGTAACATCCCCAGTAAGCAGTCAGTGCTGCTGCTACCTCCACATCCCTGGGCTACTTTCTCCCTATCATTCATGCAAAACCTGCCTGCTCTGAAAATGCAGTAACTGCAGTTGTGTTAAACATAGAGAATGTGCTTGTTTTCCTGCTAACTCAACATGTACAGGTACTGAGTTCACGAGCACTGAGTGGGTTTGGACATGTGGCCACACTTTTTGACGCACATCGCAGAAGCATCTGCACGATCCTTGAAATGCCAGAGTGGGGCTGCAGAACAAATGGCAAGGTGAGTTTAATTAGCTCATGCATCACTAGTGCAGTGCACTTTACATGTAGAGTTGGTATTCTGATTTCAGTAGTTAAAAATGTATTTTGGCATGTTTCATCATTAATTTTATGTTTTAATGTTTCGTTTATGTTTATTTTTTAGGGTTATTTTTTTTTTTAAAATTTCACTCTGGGAAATACTGCAATGCTTACAGGACTGCATTGCAAATAAGTGTCATAAGAATTATTTGAAAAATATTGGTCTCTTCTGTGACTTTATTTTGTTTTTAATTATAACGCTAGCTGGAGTGCAGTCATTAAGATACGTATATACATGTGTTGAGTATAAACCAGGTGTGTGGGAGAGAACTTTGGAAAGGACTTGACATTTGTGCAGTTGTTTGCATGGATATCAACAGGAAAGCTTTTGACTTTCATGGGAGCAGAGTTTGGCTGCTGTTAGGAGCTTTTTTTTTTTTTAATCCTTTAAAAGAGAATGGAACCAATTTCATGCTGGCTGTTCTCAAATGCATCAAAATAGCTAGTGTTTAGGGCCTTTTCACTCACTCCCTGACCTTGCTGAGAAGCACCAGTGTCTGCCTGCCCATTTGGAACTACTTTGAAATCACCAGTGTATTAAGGGAGACTTGAGAAAAATCTTCATTATTTTAGAGAACCTTACACTGGTGTCTGGCTGTACAGAAAAGCAAGTCTCCTACTCTGGAGAGCTCACAGCCTAAGCAGGCGTGATGGCAGCAAGTGGAGTTGACAAAGTAAAATGCCAAAGCTAAGAGATAAAAGAGGGAAGTGAGATAACTGAGACAATTGGTAAAACTGTGCACCTGTCAAATTAGTCTTCATATTTCTTAGAAAAACCCTATACCTGCACACACAATTGACATCCTTCATGGACTGGTTTTCTGGCAATTAATGGGGAAAATGTCACAGCAGCAAGGAAAACTGAGGAGGGAGGGATAAGGAAGGGTTAATAAAAGAGTGCTTGCAGGACAGATAAGTTAAGCACCATCGACAGGGGGGAGGAAAACCAGGGGACAGTGCATGGAAATGAGAACGGGCAGTTACAGAGAACTCCTGTATGAAGACACTGATGCAGCAAAACCTGGAACACTGAAAATGCCCAGACAGATTGGGACCAAGTTATCTCCTTTATATAACCTTCACTGTAGATATTTCTACTTAGGACAGTATTTGTTGTCTGGTCTTAGAATTCTCCAAAGTGGCAGTTGCTGGAACTTGAGAGATAATACAGAAAACATTCCCAGGGAAGCTCTGCACGTGATTATTGTATTTGCTGCAGCAAAAAAAGCACTTCCTAAAATTCCTTTTCTGGTATCTAGGTATTGATGTGACCCAGTGATGTCTGACTGCCTTCATGACTGTGTCACTGATACCACTTATGTATTTTTACTAAATTTTGCTCCACCCAGGGGGTGTGGCTGAGGAGCCTAAGCTGTCTGGGTGGGCTCCTGTCAACCACAAAATTCATTCCGCTGGTCTCAGAAAAGCACAAATTAGAAAAAGTGGTGAATGGCTCATGGCTCCCAGCCCTTGCCTAAATATTAGGAGTTAGTAATTTATAGATCTGTGAGTAGTTTCAGATTTGCTTTCTCTTTGTTTTTCTGGCACTATCTTTTCTGCTAGAGTATATGCACGCTTCATCCTTTAACTTGCCTCTTCCCAGGACACCTTTCCTAAGCGAAAACAATCTTGTTACCATTGCACAGGTGGGAAATGAACGTACAGAAAACCCTCAGCAGTTTGCCCAGATTCACAGAGAAAATCTGCTACCAAGCTTTGCACCGAAAACACATTGCTGTAGGCACAGTGACCAGATGTGGAAAGCTGTTTACATATGAAGAGGTCTGTGTCAATCATCTTATTGCAAGCTGCTCTGTTGATTGCTACTTGACCAGCTCAGGTGCTTGTAAAGCAGAATTGTTGGAATTGGATAGGAGAAAACAGTAGAACTGTTTATTTTGTGCATTCAGACTGGATTAGGCATGGACATCGGCTGTCCTTGGTTTTAAGTACATAATACTGTACTGATGGATATGGAAAAAGAGACTTAAGGTTTCTATGTATTCCAGCAGAGTCCTTTATACACTTATTTACCTAAAAATGTTGGGTTTGCATCACAATTAGTTACTGAAGTCTTCAGTCTCCTATTAAAAGCTGACAAGGTAGAATCAGATAAATGATTCAGATGTCTTATGTTTTCTAGTCTGGCACCTAGAAATCTCTGATTTGAACAAAAAGTTTGAAGTTTGTCAAACTGAATTTTCAAGGATGTGAAATTCACAGCTTCTCACATTGTTGCAACTTTTTTTCTTTTCTTTTTACTTTCTGCACAATTATTCTATTAGGTGTTTTGTCTTTTTTTTTATAGATCCCTATTTGCCATAAAATTTTCTCAAGAGCTTCATTCTATGGACAGGCCTTCTATTAAATGTATCATTGGATTTGATGAGATGCATTTGCACTTTGAAAAGAGTTTTTCTGTCTTCTCTGCAGTTCTGAACTCCATCTATTGCAGTGATCAATGCTGGTCATGGCTGACTCCGTAGTTCAAGTCAGTCTGGGAGGAATTTCTTGTTCCTGGCTGAGGCAGGTGACACGTCCCCAGGCCTGAAGCTGAGTCATCTTTAGCCTTACAGTTCTTTACTTTGGAACAAAGGCTGATTTATTTTGCTAAAGAAACAGTCGGGTATAGAGACTCTCAGAGTAGCTACTTGAACAGAGAGGAAGACAAACTTCAGATCTTTGAAATTACTGTTAAACAGACAGTGTGTTTGCATGTATTTTGAAGGGAGAAAAGGATGTGGCTTGATCAACCAAAAGTTGTATTTCAATAATGTTTAATAGTTTCAGTTTTCTGCCATATACCCTTCATTTTCACTTTTATGTTGTTAATGTCTTAATCAGCTTTTACTTTAGGACTGGAAAATTTGGTATATATACTTTCAGTAGAAGAATATGCACAGGCATATGGTCCCTTGGCTGTGAAAGCTTCGTTTTGAAGAAGTCTATTTATCGTAGACTTCCTGAACAGCCCTACTTCCTCCTCCTCCCTAGATGCATTTAGTTAGCCCCAGACATGTTTTTGAGACAAGGGATTTTCTGTGCTGCTTCTTTTAATTTAATGTTGATGTCTTTCAGCAAAATAAGCTCTGGCAGAAGGGCAGAAACTGTAGAGTGAGATTGGAAATGTCTTGAGTTGGTCAGATGTGATAGCAGTGTCTCTGTCTGACTTGGGAGAATTGTGTGGAGGTGATTCAAATGTGCTAGTTTGTTCTGAATTTAACAAAGAACCTGGCTAATCATTATACACTGTGCAAAACCAGTCCAAACACCACCAGACTAACCATTTTGAATGCAAAAGAGACTGAGACAGACAGCAATGTACAGCTGCCTGTATCCAGATTTAGCAAAGTGGTACCTTCTCTACTGCCATCACAGCAACATTGGCCCTGGGAAGAGCTATTCCTTTACTGAAAACATCACTGCATAAAATCAGTCTGAAAAGATATGACCTTACCAAAATAAAGCCTGGTATTAGAGAGTCAATTTTAATAGGACCCTCATTTTTTCAAGCAAACCAGATCAAGAGTTTGCCCTTGTATTATAGCAATAACTCCAATTATGAGAGGTGCAATTAAAGGCATGTCAGTGGCCCAAATAGTGCTCATGTGGTAGATTATCTAGACCTTTTACTAATGGACTGGGAGTAAAATAACTTCCTAAGGTATTTCTCCTATCATCTCCCTCCCAACATGAACCAACTTTGCTCTCAAACAAAGTGGTGCTTCTTGTGTTTATCAAAGGTTTATTATCATGTATACCTACACATGCTGGAATGGGAAGGTCAATATCCGATTTCAGGTGATGACAGGAATCAAGAGATTGAGACCATGTAAGTCTGGCCTTTCAAACAGACATTTTGAATTGGACTTGCTGCAAAGGTTTGAGACAGTGGAATTTGCTTGCTAATATATCTCTTATTAGGGAAATGGAGAACCCCGTAACAACCTGCAGAGATGAAGCTGGATATTCTTGGTGTTGTACCTGAAACAATTTGCTAAGGGTAGAAGTATTACATTATTTCATTTCTGGAGGAGGAGTTACACATGCTGGAGGGTTGTGTGTCGCATTTTGGGTTGTGGTCTAGTTGTGGCTGATTGTTAGTGCTGGTTTTTGGTTATTTTTTTTTAATCTTCACTTATTTCTTTGGCTTCTCCTGTTCTCAATAAGCTTTGATTCAAAATTTTCGTTCTAACAGTCAAAGTGGTCTTTCCTCAAATGTAGTCTTTAAGTACTACCATATAACTATTTAGACCATCTTTTTATGAGGACCAAATTGTGTGATGTCTTATCCAGTTCTCTCCTAAAATTATGCTGATGTTTCATGTTCTCTTCTTGGCTTGCAGCAAGCCGTCATACTTTTGAATGGGAATCTCCAGGAAAATGTCTCAGCAAACAATTCTGCCAACTCAGCAGTTGATGTGCTTGAAACAAATACTTCTGGAGTTACCAAAACTGAAAAGAGTCATGCAAGTAGTAAAGGAGTAGACAAAGAATTTCAGGGGAACTTGAGAAATTCTGTTTCACTCTTCAAAGATTTGCTTCTGTCGTGATTTAGAAGGTCGTTTTACTTTCCCTGCGGTGATAGTAAAGTGAGATCTTTGCCACAGAAAGGTCTCTCATCTGTCACATCTTGGAGTGTGCAACACTAGAAGTGGAAGATCAAGAATTCCTTGGATAAAGATGTCTCACAAATCCCTGTGTCATGTCTTTGTAGGTAATTTGTCAGGTTCCCTTAGCAGCCAATGCTCTTCAAAGATCAGTCTTTCACTAATTCAGAGCAAAAAAATTAAGAAGCATTTTCCAGTTATTTAGTAGGTTGGCTATGGTACAGTTAATGGGAAAAATATTTGGCATTTTAAGAGTCCTCAAGGACTCAAGAGAGAAATGGGTTTAATTCTTCCCAAGCCATATTGATTCTTAAATCACACTCAGATTAGATTGATCTGTTTAGAATGAAGGTTTGTCACTATAGACAATTTAAAAGTGTCAGAGAACCAGTGAAAAAAAGAGTGAGAAAATACATGTAGAGAAAACCTCATCAGTTTTTAAAAACAGTGTCTTTCTCTTTTGTACTGACTGGGCTTTGTTTGGTGTTTTTATAAATTGGTTATCTGCATTTGTTTGGAAAAAGGTATTTCATGAGCCTGCTAGAACTGTTGAGCAGCAGAGGGGTAACGTTCCCAGTTACCACCACCAAGCGAGGACTTTGTGGCAGCTGCTGGAAGAACACTTTAATCCAGATGCAGGAAAAGTGACTTACTCCCTTTATTAGAGAAATAAACCCTCAATATGTTCAGCTCATGCACTGCAACAATCTGACAGGGCTGGAATGGTGCACTCCACTAGAGAGGGCTACAGTGGTTTCTTTTTAAAGGTTGTCTCTTTGGCAACGTTGGGTTTACTGAGATTTACAAGCTCTGGTGGCTGCCTTGATATTTCTCTGTGACCCTTTAGGACAAAGGAATAAGTTTTAGTCCTTTCCAAAATCTTTTCTTCTTCCCTTTCTTTCCCAACAACACACACACTGTGCGATATTTTCTTACATGCCTACATAAGTAGAGCTGATTGCTGTTAACCTCCTGGCATTTCTGAAATGACCAGTAAACCTTTCTGTGTATCTGCTTGCAAGACTAACTAAGTGGGACTTTGGCCTTTCTCCCAAGGAGACGTGTCTTCTGGCTGCTTTGAATTAGTAGTGGGATGCACACCCCATAAGGATTAGGAGAGAAATTCCTTCATGCAGGAGTGCCAGAAGAACTGTGCCAGTGAATCAGATAGCTAAAGCAAACAGCCTGTGAAGAATGCAGAGCGAGGGGAGAATCTAGGGTGATTTCAACAGGGGGGTTGCAAATGAGTCTAGAAGGACATTTCCAGTCTTCTTGCAAGACTATTTCTAAAGCAAAAGCAAAGGGAGGGTGTGAAGAGATAAAGAGAAGAGGGTAGGAGAGAAACCAGGAGCAGAGCCTGGGACGTGCTTCAGGTGCAGACACCAGCAGGCAAAGCAGAGGAACTATTCGGAGCACCTGCAGCTGGATGGAGGAAACAGAGAGGATGGATGTGCAAATATGCAGACTGAAGGAATTAATGTGCATCTTGTGCTTCAAAGGGCTGTTTTAGACCACAGAGAACTGTCATCATCAGGCTCATGTGACTTGTGTGCTATCTATGCAAAGCTCCTAGTTGAAAAAATAAGTAGAATGCACAAGCTCTTTGTGTTTTAAACAAATCGACAACACACTGGCATACATCTCTGGAAAAATAGCCTGAAGATGCATCACCGGCCTGTTTTAGAATGATGGGTACAAGGAACAGCAGAGAACAGCTGTTCCATAGCACAGTCTTCTCTTTTCATGGCTTCAGACTGAGCTTGCAGCAGTCACTTCCAGAAGAGCTGCTACTGCCCAACAGAACCTGGTGATGGTATTGAATCATTTGACTGTGCAATTGTTTACACCAGAATATCTCAGCAATACAGGATTAGGAAAATAAACTGATGGAAGATGGGAGAAAAATCAAGCCCTCATTTCACAGTCTGCCAAGATTCCCTTGTTTCTCTTCTTTCCTCAGACCATATGGTAATGAGATTATTTTATTATCCCAATGCAAATGTTGAACATGGGGAGGGTTAGAAAAACTACCTCTGTGTTTTCTGGAAAGGGAGATGGGATTTATTATTAACGAGTTCATATTTTTATTAGTATTGTATTTTTCTCAGAAGAACAATCAGACTTTGTTCTAAAACCACATTTCTTTAAAGGAAAACCCTCCCTAGGAAATTGGAATGGTGTTTTTTATGTCTATTCATTAGGATTTATTAATTTCATTTCACTTTCAGCAGTTGAGAAGACTTGAAAATCCGAGGCAGGCTCCTTCTTCAGGTTGCAGTGCTGGTGTGACAGGAGGCAGCAGTGTGTGTGCTCCCTCTAGTGAGCTCTGCCTGAGGAGGAGACCTGGGATCAGGCTGGCTGGTGCTGCTGGGCAGCTCCCGGGGCTTCAACCACAAAGCGATTTCCTTCCACAGGTAAAATTCATACCAATTCTGCTGTCAAGTCTGCAGAATCTGGTTACACAGGCTGAGTCACTGCTGGAGTAGAGGAATGAGGAGGTGTCTTCCAGGTTAGCCACTCATTTTCTGGGCAGGTCATTGTGCTCTGACTTTTCTACACTTGTGTACAGTGTTTCTGAAAATCCTTTTCACCTTACTAAGACAGCTCTTTAAACCTCCTTTCAATGAACATCAAATTTAAAATAAGGAGGAAGAGAGCACTGACTGACTTCATGCCAGTGGAACACCTTAAGATGCTTAGGTAGAAGGAAATCTTGGTGGAAAATGGTCCCCTGAAAGAAACTAGTCAGTGATGGAACACACTGCCAGCACAGCACAACTCTTAACCTGATGTCAAGTCGTTCACATGTAACCTACAGCTCTACCCATTTGATCATACTAACTATATAGTATATAGTCTATAATGTCTGCTTAGTATATTAATATTGAAGGGGGAGAGAATGGAGAACAGAGTCCAAAATCTAGTTTTTACTGTGCATTTCTGTATTTGAGTGGTGTAGAGATGAGCATATCCTCTTAAGGAGAACCTAGGATATCACATATCAAGTAGGAATTCAAATGAGAAGTAATAAAAGCTGCATGCTATATTTCAGACGTGGTTCTCTGTCCTCTTGGTCAGTAGGAAGGTTACAAATGAGAAGAAGAGGAAGTAAGTTTTAGTTCTGTCCTAGTTTATCTTCCAACCTTAAAAACACGAAACATAGAAGCAGAGGATCAAATTATTTAAGAGACCTGTGTGGTTATTCACAGGGCTAGTGATAACAGGGTCTGGGTTTGCATTGGAAGGATAAGGATTCTGCTGAAATGGCTTCTTTCTCCTCTTGGACAGAAAGGTACATCCTGGTTGTTCTTGTAGTAAACTCCGTTCTTGAATAGGATACATGAGGAATACAGGCATAAGAGGAAAAGGAGTGAAATGTTTGTTTGGAATGTCTTACAAAACCCTCTGGGAAATCTGGATTTGGATAAACAAATTATGAGTTTAAATCAGGGAAATGGAACATGACTTTTATTTAAAACATATCAGTGATGAAGCTGTTTCGTAATGCACACAAATCACTAAACCCCCAATGCATCTTGAGCTGTGAGCTGGAGGCAAACCAATAGATTGCACTGCCTTCCCTTTTGGCTTCTGAAAAGGGCAAAAATTGTGTAGCCTGCAGGGGAAACAGCAGTCTTGGCAGCTCTGCCTCAACCTACTTCTGTTCCAACTGTGGTGAATGGAAAAGATGTTGACCTCTAAGCACAAATTGTCCATTCATCATGATACCGTAGAAATATCTGAAGGTAGGCTAATATGCAACTTTCAGCTACTTAAAAAAAAGAAAAAAACAAAAAAAACCCCCAAACCAACCAACCAACCAACCAAAACAAAACCAAAACCAAAAAAAACCAACAATAAACCAAACCCAAATCATGTATATTCATGCATCTCTCTGTCTTTAGCATACAATGTTTGAAGTAGTTTGTGATTTGTCTAAGTATGTATATATGTTTCTATCCTTATTTAAAACCTCCAAAGCACTTTGGTATGGGCATATTTTCAGTTGTCATTACTGGAGACCAGACAGAACCTTTATTATTATTAATTATTTATCAATATTAGTTATTTATTAATATTGGAGATTATGAAATTGTTGTGATCACTGGACTGGTTTTTTTTGTCGAGTAAAATGTTAAGAGTCAAGCTCTATTAGTTTCTTTACACAAATTCTGCTGCTTTATACAAAATCAAGCATTTAATAAACCCTCAAGTCTTCTGTACTATCCTTAGTCAGAAATAATTTACAAACAAAAAATTGATAAAAGAAAACCAAAAAAACTTACTAGGCAAAACTTCTCCCAATTTCAGTGGGAAAACTCCTCCCGATTTCAGTAGACACATTGATATTTCAGTAGACACATCATTATCACTAGATAACTTGACTCTGAGAACCTTTTTCCGCCTGCCCCATTTTTACTGGTGTGACGGTTCACAAAACAAGGTTCAAACTCGTTATGTGTTCCCATCTCAGAAATCTTTACTCATATGTAAAGGTATATATGAATGGAATTACAGCGGAGTATAAAGACTTCACGATTCCAATGGCTGACAATACTGCCATAGAAGGAACTCGGCTTATCCATGGAAACCAAGTGTTCTCTAGAAGAACTCCCTCCTTCCCCACCCCCTTTTGGCCATACAAGGACTAATTGTAGTGTCAGCTGCCACAGGAATGTGAGGCATGTAGCTGGTGTATCAAAAGAATAGCAACTGCTGTCGGCAGCATTCCTGTTCTCCATCCACGATTGATGGCACAGGGAGCAGTTTACACAATCTTTGTCCTGCTTACAAGGGGGGGGGGGGCAGGGAAATACTTTTTACATTTTTTAAAAAGCTTTATTTCAAATATATGTATATACACACATATATATATATATGTAAAATACACGTACTCTTTTGAAGAAATATGGTATTTTTGTTTGCCCACTGCTGGCTACATTCTCTAAGCATGTGAAAAACTACAGATATTTGGGGTTACAATGGTGCTATTTGCTTTTTAGTAGCAGTAGCTTGAATTTTCTTCTCAGTAATGGTGTGAAAGTTCTGGTCCGCTAAATGGAAGATGATTACTGTGTTGGGAGTAGGAATATTTTCACTGCTTCCTCAGCTGAATGGGACACTCTTTGAAGTGTAGTAAGCTAGGCATTAGTCCAGCATTTTATCTCAATTCTCATATCAAAGCTGGCATTAACTTGTAAGATAGTTGCGTGTCTGAAAGGCCATTAAAATTGGGCCCTAAAACTTCAGCCCAACTACAAACCAAGACAGTGCTATAAATTGACTTTTGGAGTTGAGGTGCTTAAATAGAGCTTTCTAATAAGTAGAAAAGAAAGCTCTATATTCCAACATGGAATGGAATATAGAGCTCCTGTTATCTGTTTCGTGCAAAGTGTGCGCAAATTGAAATGAGACAAAGTTAGTGATTAGCATTAAGCAGGAGTCCGAGCTATGCTATGTGGTTCATTCTGACATGCTGTGATTTTAAAAAAAAAAAAATAAATTTTTTTCCTTATTCAGAATACTCACAGAGCTGAATCCTAGTGCCTTGTGCAGATAGCTCCCCATGAAGGAGCATCCTTGTTGCCTTTCCAGCAGGCTAGATCTGGTTCAAGAAGACAGAAGAAGGAACAAAAAAAAATTTTTTTTGAAGCTGTGATACTAATTTTTATGCAGATCTTTTAACTGCCAAGTCTTACTCAACTATACTGTACAAGTGAATGCTCTCAGAGCTGTAGATTAGACAAGTGAGTACAAATATGTACCTTCACAGAAGTATAAGAAAATACCTTTTTATTTCTTTCCTCTTCACTGGCTTAGATGAGTGAAGGTATCTGTTCCTACACATAATTCAAGAGACCAAACAGTCCTTCAGACAAATGAATTGCTAAGAATTTGAAGTTAAGAAAGTAACTTATGCCTTAATTTTGCTTGCCAGAAGATTTCCTTCTGAGGAGACGATTTCACATTAGACAAGACTCCGGGAGTCCTACCTGTTTGTGGAGCCTGCCTGCATTTCCTCTGTTTGAGGGAGAAAAATGTTTGTGTGGTGATGGGGTAGTAATTTTTACACACACACATTTTGATAATGAATATTTGTAAAATATTGAGGTCATGAACAAAAGTTGCTCTGACAATTTCAACATGGCAGCCCTGCGATTCAGCATCTCGAATTTCAAAAGGTGACCATTCAGTCACATGGGCATAGAATAAATGTTCAGCTAAACTGGTACATGATTTTTTTCTATCAAAGTACTTTTTTCAGTAGTTATTCTGGGTTTGTAGTCTTATAAGTCATAGTAGTGCTTGCTTTCTTTCTTAAACTGGGACCTGCTTTTTCAGAAGTTGCTATCTGAGCTGAAGATACACACCCATATGTCATGTGAAGCCAGAGGTTTTTATTGTATAAAAAGCACAATAGAACAACAACAACAACAACAAAAACCTGCAAAAACAAACAACAAACACACACCACTACTCATAATAGTAAATCCCTGTTCTGTTGCAAATATTCTATAAGATTATTACTTAGATGACAGGTGCAGGTTACATTCGTAGCAGTCAAGAAACAAGTTTAAAAAGACATTAAGCTTAGCATAATTGTTGCCACCATCCTGAGGCTACTTAACAAAATTTAAAGTACTAACAGTTGACTCATTTTATCACTTTAATAAAAAAAAAAAAAACGATTTGAGAGCCTAGTAAAAATCTTGAAAAGAAATAATTAACTATAGGAATAAAATTAAGTGCACTTTAAAGACTGCTAAAGAGTCTTGTATTCCATAACCCTTAAGGTTTTTAGCACAGGTTTTCAGTTTCTGGAAAACAGACACAATTCTTTATCAGCTACACATAACCTGGTACTGGATGTTTAGAAAATATTATTGAGACTAAAAAGCATGTTAATTCTTTGTTGGTTATATTTTTTAAAATATATGGTATGAATTATTTAATCCTGACATAACAAAAATACATAGAGAGATGTTTTCATTAGTCTCCAATTCAGATCATGTTGCCTCAGAACGCAGCATGAGGGAAAATATTCTCAAGTCCTAATTTTACCAGGTTTAGGTCAAAATGCTGAGGTAGGAGCTATAAAAATGATAGTTTTAAAGTTTCTTGTTGTAGATATTAAAGGGATAATTAAATGCATAAATTTAAATTAATATTTTAAATTGATTTCTCCTCCAGGGCAACAGTGAAATAATGTCTGAAACACTGTGTGCAGTGCTAGTCATCCAGGCCCAGAAAGTTCAACTCTAATTACAGCAGGAGAGGAGAGACTATTGCAAGAAGTTCTGTGAAAAGGTATTCTCCTTTCAAATGAAAAATTAAAAACGTTGACTTGTTTATCCAGCAAAATCATGACTGCAAGAAGATAAGATATTGCCTAGAATATAGGGAGCAGAGCAGGAGAAGAGCTATTTAAACGAAAGGGCATGTTGTTATGAGGTTAAATTGGAATAAATTGGCTATGAATAAATTTGGGATAAATATTAAGCACATTTCTAGAAGTTGCAGAGCAGTGGGGTCACAAATCTTTGACCTTACTTTAACAGTGCAGCAGGGAATTTTGATAAGACTGCATGAAACGAAAAGATTCAGCAGCTCCTTTACTCCTGTCTTCATGTAAACAGAATGAAAACCACCTGGGGATTTATTCTGAATTCAAGGATTCTTCATTCAGTTCACTTTCCCTACTTTAATTGGGTTGAGGCTATTTGACTTCTGAAAGAGACTTTGCAAGTGGGAGTTTCAGTGCAGTGAACCCAAGCCACATCACTCTTCGTGGTTTCGTTGTCTGCTGTTCCTGGTTGCCTTGTGTCAGCAGAGCCAGTGGTGCCTCTGGGAACAGCTTGGGAGCTCTCCTCTCATCCAGGCTGTTGCCATCCTGTAACTATAGTTGCTTCCCCTTTTTTGCTGGGGAAGTCTTAAGATAAATCTCAGACTGAATTGCCCTGAATGTTAAATTGTAGTTTTGCTACAGTTTGAATGCATGCTGTCTTCTAGGCTGTCTCTGGAAGGTCTTCTGACTCCTTTAACACAGGGGGGCGAAGGGTTTCTTCTGTTGAGACGTGTTTCTCTATGAGCAGTCACAAGCGTGAGTTCTTGTTAAAGATGGCAAAGTCGTACTATCTGCCCTCTTCTATTTTAATACTTGGAAAAACTTTCACAAATTTCTATGTCTATTCTGCCTGACCTCCCCATTCTTTTCCCTTTCTGGAGAAGAAGAGACTGCAAGGTAGGAAGTTTTTCTGTTTTGTTTTTTACCCTGGTACCTTCAGCAGTCTCACTGAGAACACAGCACCTCAGAGAGTTGGGCTGGTACAGTGAAGAAATGCTGAAGCTAAGGCTGGACCAAGCAGCAGGGGAACTTCTTGATCCAGCTTTGCTGCCAGAGAGTAGTTTGTCTAACTGTACCGTTCACGTGGTGTTTATGCTCACATTGTGCAAGACTTACTGGATAGCTGACAGGTAATCAAGCAAGATGCTTAAAAGGATGGGGATTGGGCATGTTTCCCAAATCCAGAGATAGGGCTATTCTGGGAACTTGCTAGAAGGACAGAATCTACCTCTAATGGGTGAATCTATCTATTAAAAAGCTGCTATGTATATTTACTTGGTTTTGGTTTGTTCTTGTAGCTCAGGTGGAGGATCCCTAGCTACAACTTAGTGATATCCAAGACTGATGAAGTGGGTGTGACTGTAACTGCACTAATTTTCCGTGGCGCTGACAGCCCTCTGGAATGACCTTGGAGACTTCTGGCAGGCAAGGTGTCAGTTTCATTCCTGGTGTTTCTTGTCTGCTGGTGACAGGCTGGATGGGATCACTCAGATTTGGGTCTGAAAAGTAAGGAAAGACGTTCAACATGTTTGCTCTTGATGTTATTGGAAGATCCCAGTGGAAGATAGACCTGAGCCCAGCTTGCCATGACTTTCTCCGCAGATGAAGTTAAAATTGATCACATTTATTTTCACAGCTGCTCAGCTGTGACTACGCAGCACTTTTAGGCTGTTGGATACAGCAGGCCTTGAGCACAGTGTGTGTTGATGTTTCCTTGTGTAGTACAGCTCCTGGGGTGGTGGTTTCATGGCAGCCCACACTGACCCACATTAGTGCTGGTGAGGCTCTGCTCTGGGAGGGTGTACACACTCCTTGAAAGCCAGAGCATGATTTTGTCTTTGGTGGCCAGGATGGCCATATGGTTTTCTCATACATCAGTTCTTTCTTCTTCAGCTGTACAAACTAGGTAAATATATAGAAGAACAGTTTAAAGGAATCTGGTTTAAATCAGATTTAATCTATATTAAACCAGAGACAGAGGACTGAGTGGGACCACTCAGACCATGGAGCCTTGTCCCCGTACTTGGAGGCAGTTAGACCTTAGACACTTGATGAGATGTCAGAAGCCCATGATGGTGCATGGGAGGAGAGCAAGACTTACACTGAGCTTCAGCTGTGTCCCACTTCAGCACAAGAGGAGAAATTTCCTTAGATGAAAATGTCTGAGTAGTCCCCAGTAAGTGCATCATACATCACACCATAAAGGAAGGCAAAAAGAAACAGCTAAAACTGTCTCCTCCAGTCTTGCCATGGGAGCAGAAAACATCCTTCATATTTTCAATGAAGGAAACGTTACATAAGTAAAACACTGAATAATTGGCAGATTTTGAAAAATACAATTTAGTGAGAAGTTGTTAGTGAAGGAAGATATGCTTAAAGGGAGGCTACACAAAGGTCAACACTGAATTCACTACTATTTTGTATATTCAGCAGTGGATGTTAAATTCCTGCTCCTAATGTTTGCAAGTGTATTGGAGAGGTGCTTTACCAGACTGAGGAAGAAACAGTCCTTCAGAGAGACCAGAAATACTAAGCAACAGAGTCTGTTTACATGAAATGCATTTTAATATGAGAAGAAACTAAATAATATGTCTAGAAACATAGAACAAAATAAAGGAAAATAGTGATTCTGAAAAAGAGGTTAGAGGGGGCATTGTATCAGTGTGAGAGTCCCTGCAGTGACAGGAAAGTTAGCATTTACTTTGGAGTATGGGAAGAAAAACATATGCAGCAGCTACATAATTTTCTGTGTAAGTACATGTCAGAACCTGAAAATTGTTTCTGTTTCATACTTTTTAAAAGGATATTAAAAATTTTAGAGTATGAAAAAGAAAGCAATACTAATTACTCAATGGGAAGAGGAAAAGCTGTATGAGACAACTACAGATCAAATTGATCTTTATACTATAGCAGACTGAGAAGTGAATTGATTAGTGTATAAATGTTTCATGGTAAAAACAAATGGATGTAAAAGAGCTCCTTAATTTAGCAGAGAAAAGCACAACAAGAACTAATAGCTGGAAACTCAATGGGACAAGCTCAAAATTACGTATTAGGCAGGCAGCTTCTATTATTATATTTATTTAGCTGTTATTAACCACTGGCAAAGTGAACGCAAATCAACAAGGTGGGATATCTTCAAATTAAGAGCCAACAGTGATCTAGTCTGCTTAATATAGGTAAAATATAAATGGAGGCTACAGACAAAAATTTTTTCTGTCCAAAAATTTGTTTTAAGAATTGTGTTCTATGTAAAATAATGTAAGCAGTGGGGAAATATTATTATACTCTTTTGGCAATGTCCAAAAACACATCACCTGCACCTCTTTTTCAAATGCATGGCTCCATCTAGTTAGAAATTATTTTCATCTGAGTGTGGGGTTTTTTTCTTATTATTGATGTTAATTAAATTGATATCAGGATTTCTTATCACCACCTGGGAAACACTGACTTTCCCCTGAGCCTGACTCCTCCTAATTCAGTAGTGTTTGAAGAGGATCACAGTCGACCTTCTTTTGTGGAAGTGAAAGTAAATGTGGAAGATGCCAGAAAAAAAAAAAAATCTTAGGAGTTTTTGTAACAAATGAGAAAAGAAATCCAGAGAGACTTGTTCCTCGGGATCTGAGAGAGATGCAGAATTGCTGAGGACTCCAGAGCTGCATGAAAGCTGTGTTACCTCTCTGTTTCTAAACAGTAATGTAAACACCAGTTCTTTTATGTAAAAGACTCAGGGGACTGTAGGCTGTGCTGGTTTGGGCTGGAGTAGAGTTAATTTTCTCTCATAGTTCCTATGGTTCTGTGGTTTGGACCTGTGACCAAAACAATGCTGACAACACAGAGATGTTCTTTGTTACTGTTCAGAAGGGCTTACACAGTGTCAAGGCCTTTTTGGCTTTTCTCACCAGCCCACCAGTGAGGGGCTTGTGGGCACAAGAATCTGGGAGGGGACACAGCTGGGACAGCTGACCCTAAGTGACCACAGGGATATCACATACCCTGTGGTGCCATGCTCTGCATATAGAGCTGGGGGAAGAAGGAAGAAGGTGGGATGTTGCCATTTGTTTTCCTGAGTCACCTGATCCATCATCCCAATACGTGATGGATCCCTGCTTTCCTGGAGATGGCTGAAACTGCACCCGCCCATGAGAAATGGTGAATTAATTCCCTGTTTTACTTTGTTCGGGTGTGGGGCTTTTGTTTTACCTGTTAAACTGTCTTTATGTCAATCCACAAGTTTCTAATTTTTATTCTTCCCATTCTCTCCCCCATCCCACTGAGGGGGAGTGAGTAAGCAGCTGCGTGAGTCTTAGCTGTTAGCTGGGGTTAAGCCACAACATAGACTTAGTTATTGCAAGGAAACTGTTCAAGATTTGTGCCCATAGGCAAAATTATGTGGTGGTGGATAAATGCAGTTGCATCTGGTCTTAGAGATCGGTAAAATTTAAAGCCTGGTATAATATAATTACAAAAAGCTCAGTTACTCAGCCATCTTGCTTTCCTTTAAGTGCTGTATTCTGCCATGCATTAATTATTTTTCTGTCTTTATATTAGCAGGCCCAGTTCTCCATCATATCCATCATTTTCACTTGAACAGTCTCTGTGTTTGTTTGGGTTTGTTTGTTTGTTTGTTTTCTTCTGGTTGTAACCACGGTTTAAGCATCTGTCTGGACAGCTTTGAATCTGCAGAAGTTAAACATCCTGTGATTTGTCTTCAGTTGTAGCATTTCAGTCCTCTTAAAAGACACACATCACGCACCACTTAAAACTTTTGTTTAGCTCATTAGTAATTTAAGTGTAGCTTAATGGTATGCCAGATGCTCTCCAGTTCAGAGAAATATGCTTTGCCTGCGCTCCCCCATCTGTGTGTGACTCTCTCCTATGAAATCTGCTCACTGCAGCAGATTTCTTCAGACAGATCAAACTGCTTGATGGCCCTGAAGAACTGACTCCACATCCACTTTTGCCCAGTTTACACAGCTCCATTGGCGCTTTGTGCTCTGCTCCCAGCCTCAGCCCCACAGACGTGCTGCAGGGCGAGTAATGTGGCACATGGGTGGGGCCACTGAGAACAGGTTGTTACATTGGGATCCCTGGAAGGTCTTAGGAGCTTTGGGGAAGATGAATGAAATACAGCTGCAAAGCACCCTCTTGCAAAGCAGAGCCTTTCAGCTTTAAACTACATGGACAGTATCAGCTGTCGTAGATACTGATTTCCCTGAACATTTCTTTGTCCTGGGCAGCATCACCATTGGGATACACTAAATATGCTATTTGTGAATAGCGTATATAGTGCTGTTTTTCCTCTAGCCCTCAACCAGTCTAGTGGCTTTCTCCGTATGCTTTCCTAACCAGAGAGGAAAATCTTGTCTTTGTAAATTGATGTACATAAGGAAAAGTGGTGCTGCTTCTTGCTTATTAAGATTCAGATCTCTTCTAGATTGATTCTTCCAGGTAAATTTTTGGGGGAATGAGTAAGAAAACGCAATGGAGGACAGAAAGGATATTTTAGGCAGCTGTTCAGGAACCTGTGAAATAATCTGAGGTCTTAGCCCCACAGGTGTCCATGTGACATACTCCCCATCACTATTTACAACTTTTTTGGCTTTACAAGCAAAGAGGGCAGGAGACAAAGCCAGTTATTTTCCCATACCTAGATGTGGTATTCGAGTTGATGGGCAGAGATACTGGGAAAGAATATTGTGAAGGCTGTGCCTAGGGAACTGGTGCTCTCACTCCCCCAAACTGCACTTAATTTTTGAAGGGAAGGTGGGAGAAGGACTTTCAGACTCCAGATTGGTTACAGCAGAGCTTTTCATGAGAACTGTAATCAATTCTGAAAATTATTCTTTCCAAAAACCCCAGAGAGAATTTTTTTCATCGTATGTGACAATAAAATGAATGTAAAAGGAGTTCATATGTGGGATTTCACATTGAATTTTAAAGCTAAATCAATGTCAGGCTTGGTGTGAAAGTAATTTCATTAATTTCATTCAGTTGATGATCAGTTACAGCTTTTATATCTGCATCAAGTTCAGTGAACTGTAAACTTATATGGTAAACTGGTGAGGTAGTATGTTTTAAATTATGAAAAAACAACAGTTGCAGTGCCTGGTATGAGTCTGCTTACTGTGGGTAGCTCAATAAAACTGCCATTTTCAACCATAACTGCCATTTTCAACCAGGAGATTCTGTATTAAACAGTTGATTGCATTTTGTTCACATGGAAATTTGCCAGTGTGTTTAGCTATTTACAGGATGAATTGCTGATGGAAACCATCATCACCTGCTTGACCAGAATCGGGATGTATAACAGTGGCACATGGGGTACTTTTTTTAATAGTTATTTTTTGTTTACTGCACCTTTATTTTTTTGCCTGCATGGACTGTCATTTTAAAACCCAAAGTCCACTGCCCACAATGGCAGAGTGCTGTTCCTTGACTTCTTTGGCCTCTATCTCAAAAGAAAGATGTTATAACTAAAATCAGGGCAGACACCTCAGTTTTTTCAAACTCACAGAGTCTTTAAAAGGTGGAGGAAGTCAGATCATCAGAGTGTAAATTCCAGGAGGATATACATATGCTATTCCAGGCTGAACTCTGTAAGAAGGCCAGGTAAGGTGTGTGACTGTGATGTCTTACGAGCAAGAAGAAAGCTCAGACAGAAAGGCAGGAATAAAAAGGCACTCATCTCTAATAAAATCACTTTTAAACCCTCCTCTGCCTTGCTCCTCAGATGAAGGTATGCACAGCAAGGAGAACCAGAAATGAGTTTTGAATGATTCTGCATTAAAATTTGCTTCCCCGTGTCTTGTGACTAGCTGTTAGTTACTTAAATGCTCTACAGAAAAGTGTGTTGTGAAAACCAGCTGTCTTGGCTAGCTCAGGCAGTTTGTTACATGTGGCTTAGGTAAAAACAGTGCTTGTTCTAGGTTGGCCCATGTGAAAAAATGTTCCTCTTCTAAGAAAGTCACCTTGCCTAATGGAAACCAAGTCCTTTTGCTCTCTTCTCACGAGCTCACAGAATCACAGAATATTCTGAGTTGGAAGGGACCCACAAGGATGATTAGCATTTTGGTTTGGATCAGGTGTTCACTTTAAGGTGAATGTCTTTATCATCTCAGCCTGCCAGGCTTTGCTTCCCCTTGCCAAGTGGTGTGACAGCACATGAGCTGAACTCTGGTCAGCTGAAACCTCACTAGAAGATGGTCTCCAACAGATAGTTGGTGGTTCATCCGCAGAAACAAGCCAGGGCAAATTAAAATCTCACCAAAGCATGCATAATCTGAATTTTGAGTCCTCAGCAGCAGGTATTTATGTTCTCTCCTATTAGGATGCTTCACATGCAGTTGTCAAAAGCATATATTAGAAATTAACTATGTTTGCCCTGTTTTCCTCAGAGCATTGATTTGTGATTTACTAAACAGTTTTGTGTTGTTTCTAACTGCCTTTTTCTCTTCTCCTTGTCTTCTACTTACTACTTTGGCTGAGGGACTCCAGTCAGGATAGGAATTAAAAAATTTCTGGTTATTGTGTGCCTGTATATGCAAGTGAAAGTTGAGTCTTATTAAAAGGTCAATCAGTGAAAATAATCAATTGCTTCTCCACAGCTAATGTGATTTTCCCTGGCCTTGCACTACTTGACTTGATACACCTTGTATTTTATGCCTCAGAATGCAATAATCACTTGGTTCTAACAATTAAGCTAGGGATACTCTCCATCAATCTTCATAGCAATCTTCTATTATATCTTAACAAATGAGATGAGAAATAAAACACCTTCACTCTTGTATTAGCTCTGTGCAAGATGTCCTTTTAAAGTTCTAAATTGCATGATGCAGCCTAGTAGGTATTAACTGCCTAGAAGTCCATGCTAAGGAATAAGTATGTAAAAGCAGAACGCTCCTGTTTCAGCTCACAAGTTTTTTTGGAACAGGAGACATAAAAAGCCCTTCTGTGAAAGTGTTGAAAATCAGCTTGTTGAAGTGTTTTAATCATTCCATAGAAGGATAGGGAAGGATGACTTACTTGAAGGATGATTTGCCTCTGTAAATTGTAGCCTTTACTTACTATAACGAAATTTACCATAGGAGGGAGAAATGGTTACAGCCTAGGCAACAGAGAGAAGTCATGAACACAAAGAGATGGAGTTCCTCTGAAGGGATGATAATGGTATAGCCACAGTCACACTGTTCTCTAAATATTGTCAAGCTGCCTCAGGAGAGGGTGGAATCAAGAAAGCATTCCTGTCATAGACAAAAGGCTCCTTTGTATTACCTAACAAAATTAACCAAAAGCTAAAATTTCAGTTTCTAATGGTCTTGATGCAGGTTCCTCATTCATTTTCTCATTAGATACTTCTTTGATAGCTTGTGATGTTCACTGGGGAATAACTAAAACATTTTACACACGATGTTAAAAGATTTTCTCCTGGTACTATCAGGGAGCATTAGGACCTTCTAGACTCTGAAACGTGGAAGCCGTTAAAGCTGCAGGAATATGGAGATCCGATCTTTGGCAGTGTAGTAATTACACTGAGATCAAAATGCTGTGTCCAATGCCGAAGTCATTAAAAAGCAAGATTACTTTCTTCAGTGAAAGTACACATTCCTAGGTAATAAATTGCCATTTGAAAAGAAATTCCTGTCAAATTCATGAAAGTTGTCCATTACTCTGTGATCTTGCAGAAAATGATTGATAAATATTTTCAACTTCACTTCCCATTGCACCATTTAATGAACTCACTTGTGCTTGGTTGCTCCCCATTAAGTTTTGTAGGACTGTGTCACCCGATTAGGGTCTTGCTTTACTTAGATAGTTCCAAATATATAGCCATATTAAAGACTTATGGATGGCTAAACTTATCCACTTGCCACTTTTAATTTCTCACTTATACGTTTAAACAAGCCAGTGTGCTTCCCCTACATCGTGCAACAGTGAGGATAAGAAGTAGATAAAATTGCTCCTCTTCACACTGTACAAGGGACTTGGTTCTGATAGGGCTTGGAAAATTAAGTCAGAAGGTTTTAGGGAGACTTGACGATCACTTAAGATCAAAGCTGAAGTAGCAACTTCCTTCTTTCTAGCCCATTACAGCTCTGAAGGTAGTTCCATGAAGATGATATCCCAGAGGGTTACTTCAAAAGTGAGAAAAAGCATACCAGAAAAGGCAGGGTTTGAAGCTTTACACTGGAGCTGTCAGGAGGACCCTTAGTGTCAAACCTGGGTTCTTGGGCAGGCCCTGGTGGGAGACCCTCGCTGTTGCAAGGGCTTCCAGAGCAAGTTGTGGGCGAGGGCCTCATGCCTCTGTTTTTGGTGGTGGCAGACAATGGGAATATACAGAGAAAGGACATAATGTAGGTAGAGGGTCTCCGGGAAACTGATCTTCACTGTGCACCTTGGTAGTGGAAACTGAGCTTGTTTCTTGAGACTGCCTCATCACTGGACCAAAAGTGGTGTGAGGGAAGATCTGAGATCCCAGACAGACTTTTCTGCTGGATTTAGCTCCAGACTATGTGTAGCGCTGCACATCTCTCTACCCTGCATCTCAAAAAGTTGCAGCAAGAACATGCTGCACCTCATGAGCTGCTCGTGCAAATGCCCGAGGATGGAGCTTGAGCTGCTGACGGAGACAACTGAAACCATGGCAGTGAGCTCTGATCTGCTATAACTGAAAAGCAGGCACAGCTTCAGAAGGATGGGGCAGGAGCAATCTTGGCTATGCTGCAGCTGACTCAGACTTCTTTTGGGGGAGACTCAAGTGTTTATCTGTGACCAGAATAGGATCATTTTAGTAACAAGCCCTTAAAAACGTTTCTTGCCAATTTTTCCCTTTCATTCCCTGAAAGGATTCTGTACTCGTCTTCATGCATTTCCTTTTAAAAGGCTTTCTCTGTTTAATGACTACATTCCATTTCATCCAAAGATTAATAGCAGCACAATTATTAATTGCAAATCTGTAGCCTTTTGCCAAAGGTAGGGAGAGTGTAACTACTCATAAACATTAGCTCCAGATGAAATGCCAAGTTCAGGGTCTCAGCTGTGAATCTGTGCTTTTAATTAATTTTCAGATTTTTCATTCATTCTCAGGGATATCACAAGAATCTGCAAGCTCTCATTTAATCTCCGTGGTCTGAATCCTGCTTTCATCCTCCTGGTGACTGTGGTGATGGGTTTTTTCTTGAATAGATGATCGCACTCTGGAACCCATTGGCACAACAGCGTCAAAGGCTTTTGAAAACTCTAGGAGCCTTTTCCACAAAATCAGAGGTCTAGGGGTCCCACCACCTAGTAGGAGGATTTGTCTGCAAAGACTCACAGCCTAAGGAGCTGCAGTAAGGCACACCACTCAGGAAAAAACAACCAAACCCAGCATCTAGACACATTCATGCTGAGAGCCTATATAGTTGGCTATTCTAGTGGTTTCATCTTCCTGCTAGAAACTGCTGCAGAATAAAGATCAGTCTACTGCCAGATTGTTTTTGCACAGTGATCAACATTTTTGAGTCTGTCTTCAACAAATGGAGATGATACGAGTTTTTGACACCAAATGGTGCCGGGTTTTCTTTTCCAGCCACGTAATTTTCTTTTTCTTGGCAGTATTCCCATCTATTGGAATTGTTCCAGTTTTCCATTGTTTATTATAATAAAATAATTTTTAAACATTAATGAATTGGAGAACCCTTCAGCTAGGCAATTTTAGGCATTGTGGAGGTTATCCAGACTTGTTGATTATTTATGCCCATGTTTAATCTTGGCAGATGTGGTCTTTTTAAACTATTTTGAAATGTTTTGTACTATATAAAATAGTACAAAACAGATCATAAACAGATAAAATAGATGAATTCTCATTTTATAACTCGCATTATAGAATATAAATATCTAGTGAACATTGTAACTTTTCTGGTGTTACTCATGATATCTCTTTCTAGCTTGAAAAGTATTTAATCCTTGGTCAGGCACTTGTTCTTATTAAAAATTCTCTCTTACTGTTCTTAATTATTTTGCCTGTTGAGACTTCACTGAGTTTTTAAATTGCCATAAGTTGCTCACATGTCTTAGCTACTTCTTCAGTTTTTCCTTTCTTTAAATATTCATTTCCTCTACATTCTTGCAACTAGGTCTCCTTATCAGTAGGATTTTTTTGCTGGTAATGCATATATAAAATGGGGATGTTTGGAAGTTTCCAGTAGTGTATCAGTAATTCCAAGTTGATAGCTCTTGAATATTTTTGTTAGTTCTGGTAGCAAGTATTTTAAGTGATAAAGAAATGGCTTTTTTATGTTTTTCCCTAGTATGTATACTATGACTGACTTTACATTCTGGCTGCACAGTGATGATGTAAGTTGACTGTGATTTTCTTCCATGGGTGAAGACCAACTTTAGTTAATGCTTACTACTTTTTTGCCCATTAAGGTGAAATTCAGTTTTGAGTCAAATCACATTAAACAAAACAGATCCCTTTGTTATGAAATTTGTCTGTTTCTTTTTCTTTTTTCAAATTCAAACATTGAATTCTAGCTTTTTGAGATTTGCAGTACAATCTTTCAGCTTGAAATCAGCCATGACTTGTTCATTCTGCACGTTCTAATTGGAAGTTTAAGGAATAGTTTATTTAGTTTTCCAGTGGGATTTTCTCATCTGGAATAAATCTCATCCATTTCTTAATTTTATTTTAATCA
This sequence comes from Oxyruncus cristatus, assembly GCA_013399855.1. NCBI lineage: Eukaryota > Metazoa > Chordata > Aves > Passeriformes > Cotingidae > Oxyruncus > Oxyruncus cristatus. The sequence goes on from VXAY01005691.1 coordinate 112,903, forward strand.
GTTACAACTTTAATCCTCAAATTTTTAAGATTTATTAATCTGATTTAAATTATACATATAAGTACTAAGTATCATGGGCTCCAGCTTGCAGTGTTGCACTGGAAAATGGAGATGCCATGTGCCAACTTAGTAATACGTATTGTTGGTTTATTTTTAAGTGTGTGGTCTCTGTGGAAACACAGCATCTTAAAGATAATGGTTTCTCTGACATATTTATAAATTGTAATCAGGCTATGAAAAATGCAATAACGAAAGTCATGGTTCCTGGGACATGGAAAATCAGGCAAATTCCAGCTCCGTTCTCTCTCCACTGTAGTGTGAGAAATCAGTATGCCAAGTTTTTGTGTAACCCCCAGACAGGCCTGAAAAATACTTCTATTTACATATTCACAGGCTCATCACAATTGGTATTATATTCCCATAAAATTAAATAGTAAGTGGAACGTGTTGATATTCTGGTCGTACTGAGATGTTGCTGGAGAAGAGGTCCCTTTAGCCTGACCCCCGTCTGATGTGGAGGTCTGTATCTCACAGATGCCTCTGTGGCGCCAGCCTCAGCTGCCTTCAGCGTGCCACAGCTCTCTAAGCCCTGGTAGCAGACAGAAGTTTAGGATGGCCTAGTACTTTGTAGTTCCCTGCTTTTTTTTTCCTTTGTGTGCAACTGTGTCTGCCTAACCCCTTTGCTCTGCTGAGATTAACTTGGTTTGCATTTTTAAGTGTCTCAAGATGAAGCCTAACAGGCGCAAGGGCCCCCTATTTTCTTTGAAACAATAGATCTAAATAAATTAGGGTTGCAAACAAAGCCATCAGGGTGTCAGCCGTCCCAGATGAATCTGTACATCCCAGAAGCTGGAATGCGTTTCCTTGACACTGTTCAAGAACCGGGGGAAGGCCTGTAGCGTGGCATGCCAAAGGGCAGCAGGGGTGAGGTTGCATAGCTCATTCCCTGGCACAAAACAGGGCATGGCAACTGCAAAAATAACCTCCCTGTTGTGGCAGGGAGTTAGAAGTAATCAGGATGCTGTAACAGGTAAAAGACCAAGTCTGTAGCATCTGTGAATGATTCATTTTAATCTTCTCATCGTTCAGCAACTTTTTTTCCTCATATGTGAACACTGATAGCCCCCGTTGTTTATTGGCTGTCCTCAAGCCTAAGTATGCATTTGTGTGTGTATAAATGTATGTGTGTGAATATTTATTATATGTAAATATACATGCAGACGAGTATATACGTGTGTCCACACATGTTAGAAAAACTTGTTCCTTTGTGCTTAAAGTTACTGCCTGTGTAATGTTGTGGGTGTGACAGTTTTGTGTGGCTGGGTTGGTGCTGCTTACAACTACATCTTTTCCTTTTGTTTCAGTAAACTTGAACAATTGCTCCTGGGACAAGGCAGCCATCTGTCCTTTACGGTCCACAAACAGCTCAGCCACCTTATCTCCTGCCTAGATTTGTGTCAGTCATTCTGACATGTTAGATGAGTGCTTATAAAGTATGAAAAAACTGGGCACAAATTTTGTTTTCCTTCTCACTGCAGTCAGATCCCAACAGCCTTCTGAGGTGTCAAGGCATATGCAAGGTCATTTAGTCCTGTGTAGTGCCAGGTAAGTGAAGTGATTTTCATTTGTGCTTTGGTGAAGGGTGGCAGTATCTGTCCAAGATTTTTCCACAGTTTTCAGGGTCAAAGAAAGTGGAAGCACAGTACGGATATCCCTTGGTTGCTCTTCCAGTCCTAGAAAAGCTCTTGGGGAGGGAAAATAAGTTTAAAAGAGAGTGCTAGGATATCTGCTTCTAAAACCAGATACTGATCTATTTATGTAAGCTTTTGCTCCCAGATCATAAACAGAGCCCTTTGGATTCTTTTGGATGAAAATTACCCAGAAGCCAACAGAGAAGCTGAGTAAGTGTACAAAATTCAAGAAGGGATCTGTTCATTGACCCAGGAAAAAAACCCCAAACAATTAAAAAGTTAGTTTTCTAATTTATCATCACTGTTCTGCTGTTTCACTTTTCTCATCCAGTGTGCTATTGCCACTCTCTCTTCTGTTGCTGTAGATCAGAGCTCTGGTCTACCTTAACTTCGGGCCTTCTTGTATGCGGATTGAAGCATCTTGTCTTCTCTGTGCGTGGCTCGCTCTGGAAGAACAGAACTTAGCTCTTGCATTGAAGCTGATTATTGGCAAGTCTGGCTCAGGAAAAAGCTCTCAAAAGTTGAGTCCTGACCTGTGTACCTGTATTTAAAGTATCAGCAGGTGACTGTGACCATGGAAAAGGCCACATAGATTCCTGCTGCTGGAAGCTACATCCCTGGGCAAACAGTCAGAGACTGGGGAGAAAAATAGGGTCAAAGAGGTTAGGAGAAGCAAACTTTGAGCGTTTAGTGCTTTTACAGATGCTATCTGAGATTCCATCCTTGCAGCCTCAGTACCAGTTAAGATCTTGATGATTGTTTTAGGGTTATATTGAGCCCTGTTCTGGAAGCACAGAGTTCTTTTGTTGAAGATGAGTGATACTAGGAAGGGTTTTCTAAAAGGGCAGACAGCACTTGCTGCGTTAACCAAATCTCTTCCCTTTTGGACAGTGAGTTTGGGGGTGTGTTCATGGTGGCAGCTTGAAGTTGAAACCCAGTTTGTGTGCCTTTGCAATCACTTTGATATCCAAGCACAGTTTTGCACAGGCTCCTTCTCTCGATCTGTGTTCAGGAGGCAGAAAATACCAGTAAAGAGGAGAGCGAACCCTGGGCATTTAAATCTGCTCAGCCACCCCACTCACCTGGCCCTGCATATGGAGTCACTGGTGGGGTGGTGGACCGTTTTCCACAGTTATTTGTCTTCTCTCCTCTGTGCACATCCTCCATGGGCACCCACCAAGAAGGGAGATGAAGGAGGTGGTGATTTTCTTGAGAGGTAACTCACCACCAAGGAAGTAATTTTTTTTTTTTTTTTTCAGAGCTGTCAGCAGAAAGCAAGGGTGTTACATTCAGTTTATGGGCAGTGGGCTTGTAGTCTCAATTATCCAGAATTTTTGATGGTGTTGTGCCAAGACTACACATCTCAGTTTGCATGGGTGTGACCAGCCTTCCTGTCTGTACTACCCTGTGGTTTGGATTCGTTTTGCTTTAATACTTGAGTTCTCTTTAGGCCATGCTCAAGGAAGATGACAGCTGCATCAGTGTCTGTCATGAAAATCCGAGAAGTTGAATAGTTTGTTGATGCCAGCAGGATCATTTTCTGTTTTTCAACAATGTGAAAGAAAAGTCAGATCAATTATGCATCTCACTCCTACACTATTAATGGATGGTCAGACAAAGGTGTTTTTCAGCTGACATGTGCTAAGTAAGGAGATTATTCCCCTTGGTTTGATTCCTTCATGTAATGAATGATAAGTAGAAGAATCAGTGAGGTAAAATGCATGACAGATAACAAATAAGTTAATCACTTTGTAATTTTGCGTGAGTGTCCTGGCACAGGGAAGTATGCATGTGCTGGTGTGGAGACTTGCAGTCACTTCTGATTCTCAGTTGTTTAAATGACAGTGTCAGTTTTTTAAATAAATTGTACTTCCAGCTGATTTCCCAGATGTTTCTAAGATCTTAGGGCACAAAAATCCCTTGATAAACTTTCTTAATGAGCTTTAGAACTGAGTTTAGCTTATTTATTTTTTCCAAGGAATAAGACTTTATTACAAGTTGTGGTATTTGTAGTTATCTCCTAAACTCCCAAGCACTGCTTTGGCTTGTGGGGAACTGATCTCAGGTGAGCAGAGGACAGGCAAGTGTTATGCAAAGCAGCCTCTTGGTCACTGGCTGTAACACCAAGGCAACAGCAGAGGAAAGGCTTTGATTCATTGCAAATTAATATTGCACTCACATTAATAAGGCACCTGGCCTTTTATTTACACTTTGAGTGGTGGGAAGGAAAGGAAACAATTTTTATTCTTTTTTTCTTGTGGAGTCCATGGGCCCATGATCTTCTGTGGTATCGATTCATAGCCATGAATTATCAAAGCCCTATTTCTTCATTTATTACTGGCCCCTTCTCAAAGCATTGGTAGATTGATTCTGACCAGTGCAAGATCTTCTCTTCCATTTTCTTGTTCTCTTAAATTGTTCTCTGATAGGGTGTTTAGTAACTCTGGCAACTAGATCCTCCACTGACTGTCTTTAGGGGTAAATAGAATAATAACAAAACACATACTAATATAATGTTTAAAAATAACTTTATATGAAGTATCTATTTATTTTTACTAACCCAAAAAAGAATAGGTTATAGTCACAGAATGTGATTTTTTTTACTTAACTTTATGGATTTTGAAAGAATCTTTAAAGACAAAAAGAAGAGTACATAATGTCTATCAGCTGCTGTCTTTAAAAATAAATACTTGTCTGATAGAAAAACACAGTGCTAAACATTTTTAAGTTTCCAACTTGACTGTGCTGGACAAGTAATCCAAAAGATCACTTCCTGCATTCATAAGTAGTAATTTAACATACATTGCTTCTGGTGTTCACTTTCTGTGAATAACTCCTGAAGGATACAAAAAAAAAAATGGTACAGCAAAAGTAATATTTGCAGCAAAGGATGGACTTAGAATATCTAACAAATTGAAAAGGAGAAGTGTCTCCCAGTGGTAACTCTAATGTTTTCCGTTCTGGCAATATTAACAAGGTTGGCTCAAAGCTTTATTTTATCACAACCACGTCACAATGTATTATAAGATATGGGTTATTTTTCATGTAGTAAGCTGGAGCATGCCTGTGTATGAAAGGAAACTGTCCATCAAAATGTGTGGAATTATTATATATTATTCTCTTATATTCTGTTTGTATTGTATTTATGAACGTTCACGTGCTTTGAATGATCAAAAAGTTCATAATGACTATAGTGATGCTGTTAAATATGTTGGTGAAGTTATATGGAATAATTTTTCATTACTGATTAACTGAAACAATTACTAGGAGGAGAAATAAGTACCAGTGTTCTTAAAAAATGCACAGAGCTTACAAGCTGACTATTTTCTGAATTTATTTTAATTATCTTACCTGTTTTCACCATTTTTGTTCCTGTTAGGTCAGTAAAAAGGGGAACCCTAGCAATCAGATCCTACTGGCAAAGTACCTGGGAGCGGCGATCCTTTACATCATAGCTGTCTTTGGCATTGAGAACAGGGGTGGTATTCTCAGTTTGTGGCCCCTGTCTTGGGCACCTTGTCCTCAGCTAGCATTTATTTGGAATATTTCAGAGATACTCTGGCTTTGTTGCTGAATCCAAGCAAGGGAGAGCCTGAAGGGGCCCTTCCTCACATACAAGTTTCTGAGATTAGATTGAGTTTTCTTAACATTGAGTGCCTTTTATCTTGCCTGAACGCTTCCAAAACAGCCAAAAAACATTGATGTGACACAGAGCCTATAGAGAATAACCTTGCTTTCCTGAATCAGCAGGTGGAGCAGCCACAGGGTTTAGACATAGTTCATGTTGAGTATTCTCCATATTGATTACTTCCAATTCCCCTGCTCCATGTTAATCCATTTTTTTGTTTTGTTGAATAGGGTCTCATCATGTCCCATATTTTATTAAACTTGGTGTGCTTTCCTTGCTGTATTCTCTTATCCTGCCAACCTCAGAAATACTTAAATAGGAGATGTGGATGTGGGTTTTTTAGCAACAGTTTTCTAAAGACAACAGGTAGAACCAGATGTGAACACTAAGATATAATCTTTTATTTAATTGGCTGGCATAATTTGGAAAGGTAGACAAATTTTCAGGCACACAAGCCTTCCTCAGGTCTGAAACAGAATTAGCAGACTTCAGAGCTAAGCACAAAATGAAAGCAATTGCTCAGGTATGTAGCAAGCAAACTATCTCTGATGGCAAGTGTACGTAGTATGTGAAGAGTAGAGAAAGCTGATAAGGCAGTTCCCTCTCTAAGGGAAAGAAAGAAAAAGTAAGTTATAGTCTGTGGAACATGGGGAGGTTAGTGGAAAGGAAAGGAAATTATATTCTGCCATGAAATCAATATCTCTGTTGAATCTCTGTTTTCTAGTGACCAGTAGAGTTTAAACTGTTAGCTCTAGGCTTGTCTTGAAAGGCATTTTGGAGACCTTTAAAGATCAGGACTGTGAGATCAGCAGCAGCATGGTTGTGACAAGTGTTCTTTGTATAAAATGGGGATATTAAATCTATGTCAAGAGTCTATCACAGAGCTGAATCTCAGAAATATTTCATTCAGCACTTCCAGCCCTTTGAGTGTGCCATGCTGAGTCCCACAGGATGAACTTTTGAGATTGGAAAGGATCTTTTAGGTCAGACGTATGTTTGCTTTTGTCTGCACTCTAGCAGATAGTGTAATGTATCTTGTTAAACAGGATTTACTCTTGCTAAGTCTATTGACATCTCCCTTTCATCTGTGAAATAGCTGTACCTAAGCGCTACCGCTGCTGTGTTCAAATCCTCAAGTCTGTACTAAGTTTTTATTGACTCGTTTCTGAAATTCCATGCTGTTCTTAAAACTTAAGTCGCTCTACTTCGCTGTGACAGTACATTACCAGTAGGCAGGGGAGTCCTAGAGCACACACTGCTGCCCCAAACGTGAGATCTGGCCCTGGTATGCTGTCCTTGCTCTGGAAATATTTCAGTAAGAGTAAGGACTTCTTGACCCCCTTGCAGTTGCAGCCGTACATGACAAACCTGGTATTTTGTTATTCTGCGAAGTTCCCTGCTAGCACTGCATCTGTTTCCCTTGCCTCCCCTTTAATCTTGACTCCTTAAGCCTGGAGAAAGGCCAAGAAATCATAGAATCATAGAATGGTTACGGTTGGAAGGGAACTTAAAGGTCATCTAGTTCCAACCCCCCTGCCATGGGCAGGGGGACCCCTTCCACTAGACCAAATTGCTCAGAGCCCCGTCCAACCTGGCCTTGAACACTTCCAGGAATGTTGATCTACAGCTTCTCTGGACCGCCTCTTCCAGAGGCTCACCACCCTCACAGTGAAGAATTTCTTACTTATGTCTAACGTAAATATCCCCTCTTTCAATTTGAAGCCATTCCCCCTTGTCCTATCACTACCTGCCCTTTTAAAAGAAGTCCCTCTCCAGCTCTTTTGCAGGCCCCTTTAGGTATTGGAAGGCTGCAGTAAGGTCTACCTGGATCCTTCTCTTCTCCAGGCTCAACAACCCCAGATCTCTCAGTCCATCCTCATAGAGGAGGTGCTCCAGCCCTGTAATCATGGCCCTCCTCTGAACTCACTCCAATAGGTGCTTACCTTGTGTTGTGGACCCTGGACCTGGATGGAATATTCCAGGTGAGGTCTCACAAGAGCAGAGTAGAGGAGGAGAATCACTTTCCTTGGCCAGCTGGACACATGTGTTTGGGTAAAACCCAGGATGCAGTTGGCTTTGCTGGCTCATGTGGAGCTTCTTGTCAGCCTGCACCCCCAGGTGCGTGGCAGTGCTGCTTTCAATCCATTCTCCTGCAGGCTGTATCTGTGCTTAATGGGACCTTCTTGTTGCTCAGGTGAGTCCTGGGCTCTTCTCCCTTCCAGAAGTTCCATTGCTATGGTGGCAGGTCTGTTATCACCACACCTTTTCCAGCCCCTCACATGCAATGAACAGTGGGGGAAACAACCATCACATCTGTGACACCAGATAAATCATCTCAGCCTTATGACATTACAGTTGGGCGCCAGTTAGTGAAAGATCTGAATAGCTTTTCTTTACTGACACTCCTTCAGGAGTTAGCTGTCAGGAAGGTGGGGTGACAATTCTCTTATTTCTTCTTCTCCCTAGGAGTCTTCTTGGCCTGTACTGTTATTCAAGAAGGTGTGCTTGCGTTAAACTAACATCATCTCAGCAGCCAATGTGGGATGTTTCAGAGGGATGCATAGAACTCTGAGGGTAGGTGTTTCGGTGTGGTTCTGGTACTGCTGTGTAGGACAGGCATTTTACTGAGACAACAGCCAAGGAGCAGTGGCAGGGCATTTCCCCGAGCAATAGTGAAAAGAGACTACTGAAGTAATTAAAAAGTTGATTTACTACTCTGGTGGCCCCTAGAGAGTCCATTGCCATTTTCACATTAAATAAGGCACTATTAGGTTTGACATATTGTCTTTATTTAGAGCTCCTACCTGAGCTGATGACAGGGAACAAATTAATCCCAGTTGGATCCAGTTTAATTAAAGCATCTCAAAGGTGTTACAGTGCTTTGGGTGTTTTGATTTTGTTATTATTTTTATTTATTGAAAATAGTATACCATTCTTGGTCTGCCTCTTGCCACAAATAGGATTATTAAGTCAAAATTTATATTCTTAAATGAGAGATATAATACTTCAGTTGAACAGTATTATTGTGTATAATAATGGCATAACTGAGGCTGCCAGAAATACTTCCAATCTAGGTTTGCAAACATTTTCAATCAGGCTGTTACTATTCTGTTCCTTGGGAAACTAAGCTTGTGATAAGAATGCCACACATGGAGCATTTCTTCTTCCTTTATTCCAGACCTTTTGTGAGCTTGATTATTCTTTCATTACTGCACAACTACTGTTATTACCTATTCTTTAAAAAGTGAGATTGAAAGTAAAAAGTTATTTTATTGAAATATTTTATAAATTTTGCAAAGATGGAAAGCTTAATAATGAACTAATCACTTTGGCACACTCATACAGGTTAATAATTCAACAGTGCATTAGCTATGCCCATGTTACAAGAATTCTTTTATGTAGCAGAAAAGGCGTATTCTGGCCAACTTTCTACCTTTTATATTTTATTCATATCTTGGTATTTATATGGTTATTATAGAGTCTGTAGTTATTGTAGTGCCTTATGTGGTTGCTGTAGTGCCTTAAGTAGTTACTATAGTGTCTCTGAGTGCCTTGAAATCAATACTACCGGTTTGCTTTGATACAATTCAAGTGGCTTTGTTTCCATTTTATAGACTGAAAAGTGAAAAATGACAAACCTGTAATTCCAAGGTGGCCCAGCCTCTGTCCATGGGTTTTTACCCATCTTGATCTGTGGCTTTGGACCACTCTTGATGCTACAGGATAGAGAAGCTGAAACACATCTTTATTTTATTTAATCCTACTGACATGCTGGGCATCTGCAGCACGTGTCCGTTCTGCGTATATCAGGTAAGTTTCCCACTTGCTGTTCAAGCCAGAAGCAGAACTTGTCATCTCTGAAGACACTGGTTCCTTCATAAGGCTAATGAAGGTGCAGAGAGTGAAGCTATATCTCGGGAGTTATCCTTGTTCCACGACTTTGGAGAGGTACATAATCATTTTCCTTAATCCTTCTTACGTAGTTTTCCTGAGGGCTGTTGAAACTCTGTAGTCTGCATTCCCTCAACTCAGAGCGACACAAGAGCTGTGACTCAGAAGTTCATTCCAGTTTGTTTCAGTTACCTTAAAATCAATGTATCTCACAACTAAATTTGGTTTGGAAGTGCAAAAAAAGGTAAGGCTGAATTATTAAAACAAGTCCAAACATATTGATTGACTTAGAAACAAAGTGTTTTGCTCTGCATTAAAATTCTAAGGTTAATGTTGTTTATCCTGTTTTCCTGTAATATTATTTGACTTCAACAACAAAACTGAAAAATATAATTTCTAAGCACAGAATTGCCAGTCATAGCACTTCATTCAAAACAGTTATTCTTAAATTTTTTTTTTTATTTATTTATTTTTACCCCCACTGCTTTCTGTCCAGGCAATGTTTTGGTCTGCTCAAAACTGCGTGTTTTGGAAGACTCTGTCAGAAATACTTTACTCAGCTCAAATTATATGAGTTTGGGTATCTTTTTCTTAGCCCAGTCTGAATGCAGTAAGTGAAATACTTTGCTTCTTGTGGTACCAGTGGTGAAAAAAATGATAGTAATAATGCGTAACTCTGTGATAGGAGGGCATCAGGCAGTTCCTACATCCAGCATATCCCCTTTTTCTGAAGCTGTCAACTTCATGCAAGTGATCTCTAGATCCATCTTTGCTATTTCTTTCAATCTACTCAGTATCTTCTTCACAACCCTGTAGTGTTTTCTTATAGTCCCAAAACAATAAATCCTCTCTTCCTGCACAAAACCAGGTGATGCTTAGCTTTTAGATGTTGCTACCAAATTACACATATTCACATGGCTTTCCCTTTCTTTTCTGAATTAGACAGGTTTTCAGCTTCAGTAGGATGTAAGTATTCAGTGAGGGCACTTTAGCTCCATCTTCATTTTTCTGTGCTTTTCTACCTCTCATCCTCTCTTCTGATTTTCTGTTTCAAAAGTCAAGTCACTTTCATAATTCTATTGTAATGTATTCTCTCCACCCCTTGCTCTCCAGTATTTATGGGAATTCATGCTGCCTTCCTAACTGACCTGCCATTTATGGAGTGTGTCTGTAATTTTTGGGTGGATACTTGGTAACCATTCTGAATTCTGAAAAAAAGCAGAAAATTTCAGATCTGCAATACTTTGTAGACAATGAGCTGTCTGCAGGCAAGATGCAATTATTGTTATGTATGCTGGTTACTAAGCTGCCCTTGCTCACCAAACATTCATACTTAAGGAACTGTGTGTTTTGAGTGTGAGTTTAATTTGGTCAGCTCAGTCTATTACATCAATGCTAGAGCAAAATTAATCTTTTCACGCAGGCAGCTACATTTTGAGATAAATTGAAACTGTGTTAGTCGAGGGCAAGAAGCTGGTGGAAAATGCTGGCCTGCGTCATTGCTTAATTAGCATTATAAATATTTATTTTTACAAAATTAAGACAATGGTATTGAAGATCTTTGTCACTCCTATGAAGCTGAAATCCAAGCTTATCTCTCACGAGTACAACCACCTCTTTTTGTTCCTCTTTCTTATGCACACCTACTTCTTCAACTCAAGGTTTATAAGCAGAACATTCTAAATGACTGGACTTAAAAAGCAGATATGTAGGTGGGAGTAATTGCTTCTCAGAAGCTGAGATAGTTTACGAAAACTTGTGTTTTAGTCTTTTATTTTACTGTGTGTGTTACTGATGTGTCATTTTTATTTAGTACACATCTGTTGACAAGTTTTCTGCCAAACTTAACATTGTTTTTTATTTTAATGTTGCCTACAGCGTCCATAGTTAGAGTATTCCTTGCCTGACCATAGTAAATAGGGCTGAAAGAGTTGATATGTTAGGTTGCAGGCCAGTTATTTTATTAAAACCAAAGCTGGATGAAGAGTCAACACTTCCCTGACATTCCTTCCTATAGTCATTGCACATGAACTGTTAATAATAAATTTTGCTTGATTTCTACCAGAATATTCACTATTCATCCTTCTTTCTGCCCTCAAAAAGAATATGGTAATATCTGTTCAAAGAGAAACCTGCACAAGTTCACAGGAGGCACAGTTACCCACTGGAGGCCCTCAAGAAGCTGTTTGCTTGCTAGTGTTCAGATATTCCCATTTAAAGGATCATCACAATGCTATAAGGAGTGCCTTGCTGTTAAACAAACACCCAGGAGTTATCCTTAAGTCAGACCAAGCTCAGATGGATGAGAATAGAAGTTTTTTTACAATGGCCAGTATCATTTAAAATATTGGAAAAATATGCATGTGTATTAAAAAGGAAACTGTTCTTTTAATCTGTTCACAGTAAAACCAAACAGAAAACATCCTCTTCTATATCAACCAAACTGTTCATATAGGGTGGGGTTTTTTTGCTCAAATGCTCCGGAAGACAATATTTTCCTGTGTGCTCATGAGTACCAGTAGATGCAGGACCTTCCAAGTTGATCGCATCAGACTTTGCATCTATTTCCTTGGAGTCTCTTGGGTTTCCACTTAATATTGAAATTTGCCTCTCCTTTCCTTCCCCATTAAGTGCGCACTAACGCAATAAAGAGTGAATCTAGCCCTTTTTCCAGGAAATGATTACTAAACACCTACCCCTTTTAGAAAGACTAAAGCAAACTTTTGACATAGCAGGTGCTATCTTCTGAACATGGCTGGCTCTACTACCCTTACTAAGGGTATAATACCTGCTCCTGGCTCCCTGGCTCTCACACCCTCTCAGCAAATACATTTCACTCTGAAACGTCTCAGGCCATTGAACACTGCATTATCCACTACTAAATGGACAGACATACTCCAGGCAAATAATACCCATTAAGCCTTCCATGACTGATTGTCGATTTAGAACAGATAGTCTGTAAGTCAGTCACTTTAGAAAGGCACTCTGTGGGTTTCAGGCAGGCAATCATATAGCTGGGGGAAACCATAAATGAGGTTTTCATACAGAGGGAATTCTAATGCTAAAAGACAACTGTTGAGAGAACTTCAGTGGTCTTAAATTGCTCTGTCTTCCCTTCATTGGGAGATTGGTCAACATACAGAATTGGAACATCGCAGCAAACTATGCAGATTTAGGCAGTTGGTGAGGCTCTAAGTGCAATGCCCCACTTGACAGTTGAGGCAGAAATGCCTGTGACATTATAGTTCCCTTCACTCCACAAAAGTGGAATCATATTGACTCACAAAAGCATAAATAAAAATAAAAGGATCATTCCAGCAAAGCGTGCTATTGAAAAAGTCAGCAGAATTAAAGACTAGTCTCGTCTTCATGCTAAACAGTGAAAGATTTCCAGGTTCTCCTGGCTATGAATGGAAGTCTTGGTTCTGGCTGTGACTTTACTCTGTGACTCTGCATTTGTAGAAAAATGCCTCCAGCAGATAATTTCACTGTAATTCCTAAATCAAAACAAAGTGGGAAATACACTGCTGTTTGTGTTGATGTCTAACACTACACAGCATGTGTGAATGCACAACATTATTTTGCATGCTGGCACTAGCAATGAATCAGACTACAGAACAATTACCTTTACTCTAAAATTGTGTCTTCTTTTATAGTGTCTTCAGTTTTAATGAAGATCAACTGTGACAAAGCTACATGGAGTAATGGAAATACCAGAGAGAAATTGCTTTTTCAAAACAAAAAGCTTTTTAAAAAGTCACAAAAGGACTGGGGGAGTCATGATTGCATTTTCTACCCTAATATTTTGGCATTTCTCTGTGGAACCTTCTGCTATCAGCAGGGAATGAAAAATTGCAGTTGACATCTACACCTGGCATTTGTCTCCATTAACAGTTAATGCAGGAACTCTGTTCTCTTGGCTTAGTCTCCACCTGTCAGATACTCTTTAGGAGAAAATAGAACAGAGAGAAACCAAATAGATTTAGGCTTCCTTATTTTGAACCAGGGTTTCTAGTGGAATCTATAGGCAGGGGTTATATCCGCATCCTTAAAGAAACAATTTCATGTTGGTCCTACATGTCTCATCTCCTTCAGATCTGCTGTTCCATCCACTCATCTATTATGGAAATTTTCTGCCCATCTTTTTATATCAGGAGTTAGAAATCAATTTTTTAACTTGGCCCATCGTTCAAACGTAATGGAAAGTCTGTGGCATGGGTGTGTTTGATAGAGAGAGCGCACTTCTGTGTCTCTGACACAGGAGGTAAAACGGTGCGGGAAGATGGAGCCACTGCATGTTGTTTCACCCTCAGAGGAACATCCCACAGTCTGCCAGTAGTGGGCCTGGTGTGGATGTAACTGGTTTTCAGATTCCTTGTCTCCTCCTAGCCCAGTGGATAATGTTCAAGAGCTTTGTCCTGAAAGCTGGTTTGGATTTTTCTTGGATTTCACGATTGACTGCAACTGAAGAAGGCAAAGCAGAAGTCTCACACCAACTAGCTTTTAAACACATTGATGTCAGAGGTTATCCGTATCATCTTTCTGGCGTGTTAGGTGCACAGACTCAACGTCTGCCTATTTGTAGCTCCCAGGAGCGCTCTGGACTCCTAGAATTGGATGCATGCTAGAGCAGTATTCCAGCTCTGTAGCAGTAGTTTTGGGCAATTATCCCCACCATACAACGTAAACCTGAGCTCGGTTCTTCCAAGGGTGCTGGGACATGCTGTGGTCCTCTTCCATGGCTGAAACTTAAAATTGTACAATGAAAGGTGGTAGTTTGCTGTTCCATTACGGGCAGTTGAAATATCTTGGAAGACAGCACAAAATGCAATAAAAGAAATAACAGGACTAAAATCTGGGCCAAGGGTGTTGCTGAGTAGAAAAGCAAGAGAGTTGTTATAGCAACAGATGAAGATTTTTTTTTTTAAAGAAGTGCATGCACCTCAACCTTAGAAAGCCAACATAGCTGTAACTGTGAAAAAATCTAAATAGTACCTCTCAGGCTTACGTGTATTTGCTCTGCTTGCACTTCAAGCTGACCAAAGCTGAGTACCTGTATTATTGTCATCCCAGGCCAAGCTTTTAAGATCTGTTGAGGAGCCAAGCATATTTAGAGCCAGCCCATGGTCTGCTTTAATTGGGACATGCAGCTTTTGGACTGCTCTGGAGAACGTGTGGACCAAGCTTGCATCTGCCCACAAGGTACTCTGCAGGCACACCCTGGCTGAGTTTGATTTGTTTTGCTGTCAGCAGCAGCACTCCAAAGATCACAGTGATTTAAAGTGGAGTGGCAGCTGCTGTTTCTCACTGTGCCATCTCTCACTGGTGCACGGCAAGTCTAAGCCACTCACTAATAACCAAACATCAGCCAGAGCCTGGATTTCAGGGCAGCATTCCTGCCCCTAGTAATGTTAAAATAGTAGTTATTACAAGAGTAGGAGTTTCTCTAGCACACACAGAACTAGGGGAAGGGATTAGGAACAGCCTCAAACAAGGCGTAGATGAATACACCTACCACTAGAAGCCAACCAGTCATTTGGCCTCAGGTTCATATTTCTGTAAACATGTATGTTGGCAACATATCATTCAGTTTCTTAATACAGTGCAGTGAAAGCCCTGTCTCATTTATCTTGGCTGTCTTGTTGTGTTATGTTACAAATGATTACTGTTAATTCTGTGTTTAATTGTGCTTAGCATAATTTATTTGCTATCCAGTGATTCTAACTGTTGGACATAGCAAAATATGGTTGATTCCTCTTCTGCTTCCTTCTGCTTCTCATTTGCGGATGCCGAAAACAGCTGGACCTGTTCCATGTGAATGGGAATAATTATGGGCATGTACAACAAATTCATTAATCTCAAGAAGGCATCTTGTGTAGAGATATTCCTGGAGTATTCTTCATGAATTATCTTCTTTCCTGCCCCTACAAAATTTCTTCCTTTTAATTTTCAATCACAGACCTGTTATCTGAGACTCTGCCTCCTTCCTCTTACTAATGGGGATTGGAAGCAAAATACATTTCTAATAAAATTGGCAAAAATGGCATGTTTCTTAAACCAAGGCACCTGTCCCAGATGTTCTGGAGAAGAGGAAAGCTGCAACTCTTTCAAATGCAATTGGACCACTGGGACCATTTTGTACAATGGGAAACCAAAAGAGAGCAGTTTTGTTCCATGTCGTTGTCCCTTACTTTTTAAATACGTTTATACTGGGTTACACTTGCAGAGTAGTCTAGACTAGGAATTTCATTTTGTGAAGTTTAATGTTCTGAAAATAATGCGCTTTTTTTCTGCTATACTCACTTTTATTTTCCCCCTGGTTTTGTGTTTAGTCCCCGGGAGCAATATGACAGCCCTTTATCAGACTGGAAGTAAACCTTTTTCTGCTGATGCCTAGTGGTACTGCTTGCCCTTGAAGTCACTGTCCAATGAGTCTGAAATCTCACCTTCCCCAGAGCTCCCAGAGTGCTTGAGTAGGAGTCCACGTGTAAAGCCAAGCACAGCGCTGAAGCCAGGCAGCAACTGTGAAATGAGCCATGATGGCTCTCAAGGATCTTGCTATCCTCAAGCAGGATAGCAACCATGCAGCCACCACAGCAACAGATGTGCACGTGTTTCGTTACCTACACACTCGTGTACATATCTCGAGAGGTTGGTTACCCGTGCCCTTTCCAGTCTGAGCAGGGGGACTTGCGTACATAAGCTCATGGTATGGCTAATGAACTGCCTGAGATACGCAGATGGAAATTGCTCTTTGGTCTCAAAATCAAAGCTGATAAGGCCTGCATCATTGCCTTTTAAATATACTGCGTTTGATCATATTAGGGAGTATTTCCAGTTTAGCCATATTCAATTTGAGTTACTTCTGTTTCTTATTTACTGCAGATACACTCGTCTGTGTGAAAAAATGAAGTCAGCACTTGATCAGCACTTAATGGAAGGGAACTTTAGAGGTTGTCTTAGCCCTTATTCTCTGTTACCTGCCAGCAGAATAATGACAAAGTAGAAGACAGTGCATACATTGTATCCAATGTTATTAGTCTTCTTATGCTGAGGATGAGAGAAGAACACAGCAGGTAAAATAAACTTCTGGGTAAATACGTAAAGAGTGCAAGACAACTCTGAAATGCAAAACCTGTACAAAATTAGCAGTTTCTTCAGCTGTAGATTGTGGGTTTATGTATATATAGTACTAATTTACCTTGGGGAGGAATTGCAGTGAGATTACATGGAGATGGAGTATCAGGAGAAAGAATATAAGTTTGGTATGGTAAGTTATGATTGAATCTTTACACCATTTAGATTTTGCAAAGGTGTACTTCTGGCAGTAATCAGAATTGTGAGAGGTGAAAGGCATTAGAGACTCAGGAATGTATTTATCTTATCATGCAACGTAGGCCTACCTGCATCACACACAAAAAAATGCAACCAAAAACTAAAGTGAACTCAGTTAAGAGATGAGTTACATCTGCTACTCAGAGTTAAAAGAGCAGTTAGTATGTTACCTGAATTCTGAGTTCTTGCCCACTTTTCTGTGAAGGGTTTGATGTTGGAACACAGAACTTTCTGTTTGCTTTTGTGAGTGGGTTTCTCATCTGTGCACTGAACCCATTAGATTGTTAGTGCTTTCACATGCATGATTGGGAAATGGATTTAATGATCCAGAAGGTCCATTTGAAGTCTATATAAGTAAAAAACCCAAACCATAATCTGCTGTTTGCATATGTAGATTGGTCTTCACATTTGCTGTTTCACAGAGAATGCTTCTTGTATTTTCAATTTGTCACTATAAATCGGGCTGGTCAGAAACATCTCCATTTTTTAATTACCATAATTTGCTGAGGTTTTTAAAACCTCACTTAATTTTTTTTTTCCTGCAATACTCCAGTATTTGTACTACTGATAAAGAATTGCCAGCTCACAATGGAATTTTCACTTGAAAAAGAGACAGGCACAGTAGTAGATGTAGTCTGGGAAATCAGCAGACTTAAAGTTAGGTAGAGAGGGGCTTCGCTCTTTGTGGTATGAATTGGTAGTCCTCGGTCCAGGTACCTGCATGCAGACTATTTTAAACTGTGCACAGACATAATCCCTATCCTTCCTAGTGCCCCCCATCAAACTAAAAAGCTGTGCAAAGTCTTAGGTTCATATGGATTTAAAACCCTCCCCAGCTTAAAAACATTTGAGGATGAAAAAATTCTTGTTTGGAAGCAAAGTTCAGCTGCCTTTTCCTGACCTATAATCCAACCACTGCTTACAACATGTCACTGCAACATCATTTTAATTTTAAAAACTTGTTTATGAATTGAGTAGCTTTTCTAGCGTCATGGTTCTTAGTATACCTCATTTTTGGAACTGTGGAACTAGCTTCCTCCACACCTTCAAAAACACATGGACAAACTTTCAGAGTTGTTTTCTCTACGTTTTTAACTTTTATCGTGTCTCTTTTGAACAGAGCTCACTGCAAGATCATAAGTTTCACAGAAACATTTCAGTTCTTCATTCAACGTTCTGTATTTTCAGTCTAGTCCAAAGAGCAGATTTGATTCATGGAGAACAGAGCTGTGTTGGCATTAATTTCTAAATGAAACCTGAGGATGGCAAACTGCATGTGTGTGTATAGATTTAAACACCAGGAATTAGGGCAATAGACTATCTTGTAAATGGTCCCTGGTCAAGTATAATTTTCTTTAAAATGTCCTTTCTCTCCACAAATGTGGTATCTTTGGCTAGGTAATATTTTGCAAGCAAGGGAAAAAAATCAACTATTTCAGTAGGGACACACGTTAATTTAATTGCTGCTATTGCGTATTTCCGTATCAGCAAAGTACAACCTGCATTATTTTTCTGGTGTTGTAATTTTTTCTAATATTCTTTCCAATTCAATAGCATTTTGCAAGGTGAAAATCTCAGCTGTTATCTGCTACAGTCTCCCACCTAGGAAGAACATTTAAAATCAGTTGTATCAGCACTTCTTTCTTGCTGGCATCGAGATTATATTTTCTTCCCCCTCCCATGTATCCTAATGCCACAGCTCTGCTTACGAACCAGCCAAGCACAATTAAAGCTTCCAGGCTTTCTAGCAACAGGAGCCTCCCAAGCAGAGGAGATTGTGTACCCAAACAGTCGTGTGTAATTGGCAGAAATCTTCCTGTCTGATTATGGAGATCTTTGCATAAATTTGGTTATGGCAGGATTTTGCGCTAAATCTGGCATGGAGTGAAAAAGTTATGTGGGGAAAAGAAGGGTAAGTAACTGCTGATGTGAATGTAGCAGACTTCATTCTGGTTCTTCACTGACTTCAGACCTTACGACTTGAGAGTGTAGAACTTCATACTGTCCTAATGAGGCTGCCAGGGGAGAGAGATTATTTAGATCTTTGTTTAGTATTCCGTAGAAGTGGTAAGTCCTACAGGAGCGTCAGCTAGATCCATGGACCTCTCTGGGGGAGGAGGAGAGCTAAGGAAGCATGATGATAATTTAATGCATACAAATGCTGGACAAGAATATCTAATCAAAATGCTGCTGTTGTGATAGATGCTGTTTTAATTTGTCTCCGCTTAGAGATGATATTTCCTGTGTCTTCCCTCTTTGTGGGTGTCTTCTGTGGAGTTGTAAATGTATAATTAATGCAGCACAGAAACGTGCACTAGCCATATTATTAAAATTTAGCATGGCATTAGCTTTCAAAAATGAGTAGCAAGTTGAAGTTAAAGCTTTAAAAAAAAAACAAAAAAAAAAAAACACTTTTCTGTGAAGAGCTCCATCATACAAACCATTGAAATTTATCTCAATATTATTTTATTAGAGCTTTTTAATTACTATAGCAGATAAGCAGGGCTGGCCATTATCTTTGCAGAACATTTGTATTAATAATGTCATACAATTTACAATGATGGCTACAAAATATTCTCCTTTAGGAGCTTAGTTTAAGCTGATATGCAAAAGCTAATTTTCTGCAGGGCAGAGTTCCCTGTTTTCTTCCACTGGGCTGCCAAGTCACAGCTACTTTTCTCAACTGAACCATGGCCCTCCCTGAAGCAATACAGACAAAGGAAACACACAAAATCCCTCCCTGAGCATGTCGATAATAATAAGTTTTGAATGCATGCATGGTAGATAGATTAGTCACCTTTTGTATTTTAAAGCAATCCTGCTGTTTACAGAATGTAAGACAAGGTTGTTTTGCAATCCAAAACTATAGTTTCAGTTACTGACCAGATACTTTTTTGGGTTGGGTTTGTCTTCTTTTTTTTTTTTTTTTTTTGATCCATAATATGAAGCCCAACAATTTATTTATTTCAAAGTGCACCTTTGATACTTTGCTTCTTAGCGGGACATTTGTAGCTAAGATAAGGAATGAAAGAAAGAGTTCACATACCATATATTCTAGCTTACCTATCCTCTTCAAAAAAAGAAGTGCCAAGTTCTAACACTGGATTTGAACCTGAAGTACTGACAGCCTTTTTGTAATGCTACAGAACTCACTTAAGTCCTACACATACTGTTCATGCTTTGGAGTGGTATCCATATTTAAATATTTCAGGCAGGAGTGATATTTTTGGTGAAAAACTAGCCAAATGATTATTTATGGGTATCTTTCATGGTACTTTGTTCTGTATTTTATCTGTGGGAGATCCCGTCTCTGTATTCAGAACACACATAATGAAACAATGAAGAAATTCGGGGTTTGCAGTAGCATCACAAGAAGTAACACCCGTTTCAGCTTGTAATGGGAATTTTAAAGAACTTCTGAGAAGATTTCAAATATCTATATTGGCTGCAAACAAGTTTTTGTCCTTGAATTATCTTGACTTCATTTAATTCAGGACAGTTCAATGTTTGCATTATAACTTCACAGCGCTCGGAATCAGGCGTAGAAAAGGGCCATTAAGATCCATTGAATTCCCTCTTCTTTGCAGGTCAATGCAGTATTGTTCCTTAAAATGCATTTTTCTGTCATTTGCCCGCCCTGGATAAAGATTTATTGGGCTGATTTTAATAAAGGAACAGCTATAGGAAACAAGCCACCCAGAATGGAGATAAGAAGGCTTTCAGTTTTGAAAGCTGATAAATTTGGATCTTGATAGTCATGCTAAAATACATCAGGGGCGTCTTGAAAAGTACTTTGAGGGTGACTCCTGCCCATAAGTGTAGAATTGTGAGTAAAGATGTCCACTTGTGTCTCCGGGGCATGAAAATATAAGTACTTTATGGAACAATCAAGTTTACACCCTTAAGATGCTGCAGTTGTGTGCTGTGAGGAATGAACAATCTTTTAGGAAGCTGCTACAAAAGTGAGAGAATTCTGGGTTGAACTCGTAGTCGTATCTGTTCAGATTTTTTCCTTTGAACCCTGAATCTTAGATACTAAGCAACCAGTGAAAAAAGAATACAAGGTATTATTCTCCTAGTTTTAAAAGTATCATTGATCATAGTTTTTATATGGAAACTTTTAAGATTTACTCTTTGTCTGCTGAGTAAAGGGAAGTGTTTCATCAGAGGGAGAAGTTAGGAATTGCACAGCCAGTGGTAGAATTCTGGAAAATTGCATTTATGCAACTGAGGATACCCTTCCTTTCCAATTCTACTGCAATTATTAACAAAATAATAAATACGAGAATAATTTAGCATTACCAGAAATAACTAATATGATGAGTGGTTTGCACAAATACCTATTTCAAAAAGCTTTTGTACAGCTCTTTCTGGTCACAGTCCATGGGTCTTATAAATAATTTGCAGATCAGTGTGGAAAATGGCACAGTTTAAAAAAAAAAAAAAAGAGTTGACAAATGTAAGCTGCAGGGTTTGGTGATGTTAGATGGTTTATCATGAGATATGACTCAAAGAGGTTGGATACTTGCTTATTATACTGTCTTTACCAAAAGTTCCCCTCTTTCAGTATGTTGATAACGATGATGATGATTATTATTATTATTATTAAATTCTGTTAGCTAGTTTTGCAATATTAACGACATTCTCCATGCTGCCCTCCAAATTTTCAAAGCCACAGCTTCTTCAGTGAAATGACAGAGCATCTCCTACTGGCATCTCCTTTCATGTGAGCATTTTATTTTACAGTCTCATCCTGCCTTTAAAAACTTTTTCTTCTTGATTTATGCATCCTTCGTTCTCCTCTTCTCTGTAAATCAAGGGCCCCTGTAGGTCTTCATGGTCATCTTTTAGTCCCTTGATAAGCACTAGAAAAGGGAGAAAGACTTAAAGTACTATCTAAAATAGTCACTGATGGCATGTGAGGTAGTGATCCTCGAAATGAGCAGGGCAGCTCAAGGTTGGGAGTTAACGGTCTCGGATCAGAATCCCAAGGAAAGCTCTCCATAGCTGAAACCCCTCTTTGAAACTGGAGCAGTTATGGACAGCAAACTGCAGCGTAGTGGGTTGTCATGCTCCGAGTTACTCCATTCCAGCTATGCTGAGGTAACTGTCCTTGTGCTTACACACAGCATATGTGAAGTAGTGCCACTTATTTCGAGCTTTTGTCATCTGGAGAATCCTGGGTCCGTGTTTGCTGAGTTCCTTTGTTTTGCTTTTCCTTGACAGAGAGATTGGCTCCCGAGAACAGGATTCACACCAGTCTGTTAGCACAGCACAACATTCCATATGGCCACACACGCCTTCTCACTGTTTACAAAAGGTTGCCACAAATGAGTTGGTGTGTTCATCCATTTCCTCTGAAATCCTGAGAAGACGAGAAGCCCTCAGTCGGGTAGGATAGACATGAGATACAGCTCCATGATGCGCAGCTTCTGGGAAAGGGGGTGGGGCAGGGGCAGAGGGTGAAATGCAACCTCGAAATAGAGCTCTTGTCACAAATCCAAACCTCAGCACTGTATGGGCTGCCGTGAAGAAAATTAACTCCATCCCAGCTAGACCCAGTACACACACCAGGGATGTTCAGTTCACAAAGAAAATAAATAAACAGCTCATTCCCCTGACCTTGAGGCTATCTACAGCAGCCCTACTAACATCCCTGTGAGATCCCAAACCAGCTTGTCAGTTTTCTCCGACATGTAGGGCTGGACACTTTCTACAGACCAAATTCTGTCCTAATTGCTGACATCTGTGCAAACACACTTACCAATGGGGACTGAATCAGACTGAATCAGATGGGACTGATTTCCTCATGATGTTTACCTAGGGTCATAAACAGGGAAGCAGCAACAGTCTCCTTTCCTCTGCAATGTGGCCTCAAGTTATTTGGCAAGATAGAAAAAAAATTAGAAATTTCTAGTCATGGTAGTCTGCTACCATCATGGTTAAGAGGGCATGGATCTGCAGCAGTAAAAATGACGATCTTAAAGCAGCTCTTCAGAGAGACAGCCTACTTGAAATAATTTTTTCCCCCTTTTTCTCTGTCTCCACAGGATGTCTTATGTGAAGAAGCGTAAAAATACTAAACACATGTAAACTTGTGAGCTGGAATTCTCTGGCTGCAGCTAGGCATGTAAGTCAAACCTGAAAATAAACCATTTAAAAAATAAGGCCTGTAGAGAAGATAAAACACGTGTAGAGTGGCCCCTGTCTGAGCAAATCATTTGCCTGTTGTTCATCTCCTTTAACACCTGGTATTTCCTGTGGGTTTCCTGGGATCCATCAGGTTTGCCTTCCATGTGGGCCTACTATCCAAAACACTTCAATGTAAGGATCCAGAAAGAGGAGCTACATAACATGAGTGCTGCTGGCTGGTGTAGAAGGATACTCTGTATTTTTAGTTCCCAAGCACTTGAGAGATAGCAAGCACTAGGTAATATCCTGAAGCTCTCTGTTGCTACTAATTACTTATCAGTTTAAAAAAATAACATACCTGACCAGAAAAGGTAACAGGGTTGTGAAGACCATGTTTGGTCCAGTGGTTTACAGTGAGCCTTTTTTTAGTGTCATTTGGATTTTTTAAGTTATTAAATACTGCATCAGTAACTTCATTACACCTCAATTTCAAGCTGCTCTCATTTCCACTGTTTTCTGTAACTCTGGAGGTGGTGTTTGAATGGGGCAGGATGAAGAGTGTTACTCAGAGGGTTAATTCTCTTTTTATGTGCTGCAGTGTGTCTATTGCAGGGGAATTAGGGAAGGATGGAGGAACTGCAAACCAAAGCCAAGTGATGATTGATCTCTGTTGCCTGTTTCCTGCTTTTGTCTCATGCTCTACAGACATTCAGCTGTGTCGACACATCCTCATGACTTCTTCAAGGCTAAGGCTAAGCTTGCATCGAGAACAGTATTGCTTCACTTCTTCACTTTTCTTCACTTTATTATACAGGTGTGTCTAAACACGTGTTGTTGAAGTCATAGTCCTGACTTTTTATGTTATGGTTCAGGGAAATGCCTCCTCCAGCCTGCTGTGGACTTGTGTCTGCAAAGATCCTCAGAGCTGGGAAACAGATGTCAGGCTGGATGGGAGTTCAACAGTAAAGTGACTTTTCAGAACAAACAGAACACCGTGAATTAGGAAAGTGAATAATTTGAGGTTAGTTTTCTGTATGTTCCTGTGCTGTTGCTTGAGACCATCTTTCTGTGAGGTCTTGTGAAGAAGGATTGTGGCTCTTCTATGAGGAACATGTGGTTTGTTGAAGGAATCATGTATCAGGAGTTTCTAATGTGACAGCAGAGATCCAGGGTGGGGTGAAGAAGTCCTTTGAGTTTGCTGGGGGTTTTGTTTTCTGTTGATGAATTGATCCCTTCAAAAGAATATGGGCTGATTGCTTCATCTGAACTGATATCATTGGTATTCTATTTATCCACAGAAAAAGCATATCTGAAGCTGCCACAGGTATAAGAAGAGCTTTTTTATTTTAAGCACCTGCCCATCAAGTGTATTACCATAAATTCGTTTCAAGTATAGAGATCATTAAGTGACACCTTTTCATCACTATCAAATTAGATTTGGATGAAGAACATTGACAGAAGACTTACTGATTTTGTCACCACTCCTAAAGCAAACGCCTTTCCTATCTGCACAAAATTTAAGGCAATACAGTTGGTTTCTAAAATATAAAACAGTTTGCTTTTGAAAAAAAAAAAGAATAATCTGAAGGTTTGGCTGTCAGCTGCTCTTTCTTCTGTCTGTGAGATACCTGCTTATCAACTGGAGAAAATAGTTAAAATGGCTCCAGCACCATAGAGATACTGATCTATGGTGTCTTTTGTAACTGCTTTTAAAAAAGGCTGGCGAGCCCGAATAGTCTGTCAGTGAGCAATTAGTGCTGTGCAGGATTCTTTCTTCACCTCAGGCATTCGTTTTTGACAAAATGATGATGGGACTGTAGGTAACACTTGAACTGCAGAAGAAACACCATCATTTCCCCAACAGGGCACAGGGAGGGCAAATGGCAGTCTAGAAAAACGAGCAAGTGTTAACTAATTAAATTTTACCTGTGCATGCTTTATCCTGACTCTTCTTCCTGTTTGAGATAGAAGACTAAGACATGGATGAGTTGCTTAAAAATAGAACCAACATAGTGCTTTCGTCTTCAAACTCAATTAAAAGTAGTTATAATTTTTAAAAACTTTTTCAAGGCAGGGAATTGCAAGATTACACTTTGCATGTTCTTACAAGTTCCTTTCTCTTGGCATGCAAGCAAGTTGCCAGTCGTCATAGAAAATGTTTTGGCAGTATCTTTCTGACATTTTTGTGTGGGAAGTGTAAGAAGAAATAGGGAGTTCGCTCTTTACTGTAACTATTCTTTCAAGAAGTGATTTTTGAGGTGGAGTTGCTTTCTGAGACCTAAGCAATGGGAGTTGTCAAAGATTTCCAAAGGGAAGAATCGCAAGTGGTATAAAAAGGCGTTTAAAAATATGTTTATTTAATATTTTTACTACATGAGCAATAACCTGTTGTGAACACTTACGTGGTGTTCATGACCTTTCTTCTACCCAATTCTAGTCTCCTAGGACACAAGTTCAGTGCCTCAGATGCCTTCAGTGGGGCTTTCCTGACTGGTGCATGAGTACTTGGAGCCCTTTGGGTGGAGAACAGCAGGGAAGGCAGGAGCAGAAAGGAGGAGTGATGCCTCCATGATAGATATCTCCTCCATGAGGAACACCTAGTGAGATAGGTTTCTTTGGAAACCAGACTCTGCACAAATCCTGCAAGTTCCAGTGAAGGGTGGATGGTCACCACTTCCTCTGACACCGTGGGGCCCCCCAGCTGCAGACTGAGCTGCCTGTACAGAGCCTCTGCTGGCTTCCCCCTCTCCTATCTGGGCCAGTGGTAACATCACTAGGTGATCACAAACACTCTGCCTCTTGTTAAAAAACACAAACTCTGATTTGATCCCATCCCAGTCTCCTCTATCCGTGCTGGCCTGAAGCCTGTTTTTGCTTGGTCTCAGGCCTGCAAATAAGTGAAATCCCACAACCCTGCCCCAGTTCCATCATCAAGTAAAGCTCCAGCATTAGGTGATGGCACTATACATTTCATGGAATTTGTTTGGGAGTTACCCCGTGCAGGGCCAGGAGTTGGACTTAATGATCCTTGTCTCTTCCAACTCTGGATATCCTGTGATTCTATGACTTCTTCTTGCTTCCTTCTGCCAGGAAGGTAGATATTTACAGCATGGCCGTGGCCACACCTATAATCCCAGAGCATGACCTGAGCCCCTTTTTGGATAAAGGCTGGAGTCTCCTCTGTGATCTCTTTCCAGGAGGCTTGCCTTCTTCCATAGATCCTATGTAAGGAGGGAAGTAGCACAGTGACACACTGTTATCAGTGCTTGTGTAATGGTAAACATTCTGCTGGGTAACTAAATTGCTTGGTCTTTCCCATGTTAGCCTGGAGCCAAAAAAAGGAAAAAAAGAAAAAAAAAAAAACAAATAGACTAATGTAAGTTGCAAGAGGTAGGAGAAAAGAAGGCTTTTAGGAGGACAGCGTGCAAACTGATTTCTGGAAAAGAGTGCTCTGTGTGCAAGATCCTTGAACTGTGAAGGTTTTAAAGGGCATGGTCACAGTTCTGGCACTGAGGACCTGTTGGGCTGTGGCAAGATGCAGCCCAGCTTCAGTCAAAGGAAACTTTGACTTTTAATTTCATATCAGCTTGAAGCAAGACTCAAAGGCCTAGGGCTGTTTCACTACCTTGAAAAGGAATAAATGAAGAGGAGTTTGAATGTGAGAGTCGGATAGTTATGAAGCAGTTGGCATGCGAAAAGGATTAGTCCAAAATCCAGCCATTTTTTGAGAGAGAAATATTTTCCAAGCCTTTTAGTTCATTCGTTTTTCCTATTTAGTTTCTTTTGTTGGGTCATTGTCAAATGATAGTACAATAATAGATTACTAAGGCAGTTTTAGGGGGGCATTGGAGCATTTTGGTGTATGAGTGTGGTTTTGTTTTTACTGCAAGCTAAGCATTGGTCTAAGGAGATAGAAGGAGAGTCAACCTGGATCTGTCTTCCAGCAACTTTGGAATCAAAGCAGAGAGCTGAAGAGCAACATCTGCCTTCAGACTCTTGGACTCCAACTGAGTTAACACCCTGTGAAGGGCTTATCTTTGTCAATTTACTGCCCTCCTCTTGTTGCAAAGTGAAAGGTGTTTCTTTGATTTACACTGTAGTGCTGTCAAAGGCAGGCAAATACCAGGGGGTCACTTGTTGCCCTGTTTGGTTGATGCTGTTATATCTGAACCTGGTACTGCTGGTAGCTCAACAGCAAAGGCTGCTTATCTGGTTTTATTGAGGTCAAGACAGAGGTGACTAAAATCAAGCAGACATACGTAGATATGTGAATCTCTGTCAGGGAAAGCAAGAAAGTTGGAATTAGTTTATTCTGCTCAGCCTTGAGCCCAGATGTTAGGCATGTTATCAATCTTATACTCTCATGGTAAGCAAGACTTCTTTGTTTAATCATTACTTTTTCCTGAACAGAAGCTAGAGTGGTCATTTGACTTTTACCATGCTTTTGCCAAAAAAGTTTGGATCAGATGATCCTTGAGATCCCCTTTCAGCCTGCTATTCTGTCATTCACCACTTATATTCACCATTCACATCTTCCTGGTTTTAACACCATAAAGCTACTATTTCACCCTAAAAAGTGATTTTATTTTATTTTTTTAAGGCCTTCCTCAGCAGCCCCCTTTGTCACCCTCTCCTTTATGGGGAGGCATTTGAGCCTTTTCCAGCTGTGGAAAGGCTCTTTCCTTTACCATCGTGTCTGTCTTGAGGCCCTGTGAGTTTCCAAATCCCATCAAACAGGATCAGAATCACAGTCTTTGCTGTGACCCCCCCATTCCCCTCCACCTGCACATGCCGTATTTCATCTTTTCTCCTCCCTGCCCTCCTGCTCACTGTGCCCTTTTGCATGAGATGCCTGGACACTTGGCTCCTATCTCACAACCACTTTCCACACAAGCCATGTTCAAGTGAACTCTGAAAGAAAGGGTTCATCTGCAGCATCCGAAAGGGAGAACAATGGCACAGTTATTCATTAAAGTCAGTTCTGGGGAAATGCGAGGAAATTGCTTCAAATCTATTGAAACTAAATCTAAAAGGTCACCCTGTGCTTTACTATTTCCAGCTGCCTCATCCAGACACTTGTGCTCCTCTGGGCTCATATGTGCCCCAGCAGAAGGCTGCATCTGCCAGAGGTGAGCTCTTCCCAGACAATCCTACTCACTCCTATGGACGATCTGCTCTCCTGGAAGGAGACAGGATTACTTTTCAATTCAGTTTTACTCTCCAACCCATATTTCTTTCCAGTGTGTTCAGGAAGCTGCATTTCCACTAAAGAAGGTCTCACTCTCCTTTTAGGAGAAGAAGCTGAAATACCTGTGCAACTGCTATTGTTAATTATTTTGGAGGCATAGTCTGGCACTGCCATATCAAATAAGCAGGACATCCATACATGCTGGAAAAACCTCAGGTCTCATTTCCACCTTCTAATTCTATGACACTTTCCAACCTTCTTCCAGAAATCTATGTTCTCACTGTGAACTGTTACGCCATCTTAGCAACCAGCTTTTCTGTGTTCAAAAAAAAATCTGTGGTATATATTTACTTGTATTAATGCAAGTTTGGAGAACTCTAAAGCCCACAGTTTAGCAATCATTGATTGGTTCCTTCTATCTCGGACACTTGCTTTCTATGCCATCTAAGAAATGGGAAAAAAAAGAAAATAAATCAGGCATATGTCTCTAGGCTGTCTTTGAGGAGATTTTCTGTAAAACTGTTGTGTAGTCACAAGTTAATAACAATACTATCACAAGATAATGAGACAGAAACACTTATAGTCCATTATTTCTGTTGAGTATAATGATTGTAGTGCTGTTACACATCGTATGATCTTTTACTAGAAAGGTAATGAATTCACATCTGTGTTCTTCAGTGCTGTGAGCCATTTCCTGTGAGCCTGAAACATACACACTTCAGGATGTCCAATTTTAGAGCATGGTAAAATCAACTCTTTAACTTGATTGAGTCCTGATGCTGCAGGACGTGTAAGAGATGACATATCACTTGTGTCGGGGTCAAATGCAAAGGACAGATCCAGTCTTTGACAGCCAATTTATTGACATAGATGAGCTACTTTCAGTCTTTGCTCAGAGCCAGAACTGACAATTTCAAAGCATTTCTCTGAGAGTTCCCTTTCTGGACTAATAGTAGCAGCAGTTTCAAGATAACAGATTTCAGGGCAGATTAGTTGAACTTGAAAAAGATTCAGAGAAAACTTGGCTTGCCTGGCTATGCAGGGAGCTTCTGAGACAAATACAGTTATCTGTTGTTGGTTCTGCTGGGGATTCATTTCTTCTAATCAACTGGCTACAGTGCAGATGGTGCATTGTTTTTCTGTGTTAATCTCTGCTTATTCAGTAAGTGTTCTTCCAGATGCTGATTTTAGGAGGGTGCACCTAAAATTTTCAGCATGCATTGGTGACTGTCCCTTCATTTCTAGACATGCAGTTTTACCTGTTGGTTAAGATCTGTAAAGGAAGTCTTTGCCCATCTCAAATAAGTCCCTGTGCTCTGTTGACACTGCTCCCACTAGTAATGTAACTTCAAAGCTTTCACTATGGGACAGAGGGATCTGGTGGACAAGCAATTCTCTGAAAATCCTTCAGCTTCCATTTCTGGTTTCAAACTAGCATGCCTTAATTGCATGCCTTAATTACAAAGTCTATCATTTCCGGGAAAGGGACTGCTTTGCAATTACCTTATTTTGTATATGCTGTTCCTGATACAATTGACCTGATAAATCAAGGCAGCCTGAACATTTTAGTGAGGCACAGAGTAATGTTTGGTTGCTATAAACAGTACCTGTAGTTGTACTTTGGCTAGATCTAATCGTTTAGCAATTATTGAGGGAATGAAAACATACCTTAGTTTGGGGTAGAGAGGATGAGACAGGAATGGGGACGTGTGTAACCCTGAGTAATGAAAAGGGAGGTTATTTTCTCGTTTGTAGAAAAAATATTTCTGTGGTCCACAAAGTAGAGTATCTCGAATTGTTACGACACTTAGCAGAAAGGTAATTGTTCCAAGTGACATATGAGTAAAAGCTTGTTGTTGTTGTTGTTTTAATTTTTGATCCTCTTAGGTTTACTATGGTAAATGTTTATAAATAGGCTCTTCCTCATTACTGCAAGGTCTTAGGAATTATAAACCAAAAGTCAGTACAAGTAGCTTTGCTATAATGTAATGGTACTTGCCTTGTGAAGTACCATAGCGAAAATCAGACTGCATCCTGCCCACAGTGTAATGTGCGGATGCACAGGTCCCATTCCATCAGAAAGCTCGTGGTAGATCTCTCAGCACTGAGTCTCCTGCCTGAACTCCACAGCAAGGGTAACACCGCAAATACTTCACCATAGACACCAAAAGGATGCAGCACTTTATAGTTCACAGTGCTAGGTTCAACCACAGCTGGTTTGAAATTGCAGACAAGATTCTTTTCAAGTCATACTTCTAAATAACTACCAAATCAGTTATATTTCAGTGATAAGC
Source organism: Oxyruncus cristatus (assembly GCA_013399855.1). NCBI lineage: Eukaryota > Metazoa > Chordata > Aves > Passeriformes > Cotingidae > Oxyruncus > Oxyruncus cristatus. The sequence goes on from VXAY01005691.1 coordinate 143,062, forward strand.
AGCAACCACCAACACCCATGGTTGTCTTTTTAGCTGCTTCCTTCCTATGGTTGTTTTCTTGCCCTTAGATAGTTCTTCCTGCATTTTGAGGATGCTGGACTTAGGCCTTTCTCATCACACCTTGCACAGTCAGGCCTTGGATTTATGATAATAATATTGACAGCAATTGTAAGGATGTTTTTTAAGCTTTCCTTGAATGAGCTCTCTGCCGCACAGCAGCTTTCAATCACAACCAGGACACGGTTGAATTATTCAGATAGGATCACACATGCTTATTCAGTTCTGCCAAGGAGACAGTGACTGGCATGAAATCACCTTAGCAGTGGCTGCTATGACCAGGAGTGAGTAGCTGAATAGAAAGTGTCACTCCAAGCTGACTAGCTTGTAACACCTCATAGAGAAAGAGGCTTTTACAGGTTGACCCTCAAAGGCTAAAATTTACCAGGTAGTCCCTGCTTCCTCCCCTACCCCTGTATGGACTGACAGTGGCATAGGGAAAGCTCACTTCCCGAGAGAGGTGATGGTTAAATTCTCATTACAAGTCTCAATGAGTATTTGTTTTATCTGGAAGGTAGTCAGCCGCAGCACTCAGCCTGCCTAGTGCTGTGGGAGGATGTGACTTCGGTTTGGACTCAAAGGGGACAGGTGTTTGCTGATCACCTTTGCAGATATCCAGCTTAATACCACTCGCCTCTCATAAAAAGAATTGTTCCTCTTTTTTCCAGCCAGTGGAAATTAGACTCTACAGGTTTGATGTCCTTGTGTTTGAAATACATATCTCTTAACAGTTTGGGGGGCAGAACAGTAATTGTTGATGTTTGTGTTATTAACATAATAATGACATACAAAGAATGCTTATTTCCTGGATGAACTTTTCTTTTTTTGGATAACTTTCTCTCTTTACTTTCTAACTACTGATCTCATTGCTTCCTATGGATGATGCAAAACTCAACAATTTGTATTCCACTCTACATGAAGTGGTTACAGCAGTGCACCTGCCTCAGGTGGGTGGTTTGTACATTTAATCAGCCAACATAAAATTGCTTTGAACACAGCTCGCTTTTACTGGCAACTAGCAGCAGGTATAGATTAGATGAGTGTTTTGTCTCAGCCGTTCTGGCTTAAATTAAGACAACTGAAGATCAAATGCAAAGGAAGGACATAACAGTAGTGTGATGCATTAAAATCATTTGGGACCAGGCTCAATCTTATGAATACAGCAGTGATGAAGTAGTGTGTAGAACTCTCAGTGAATACCAGTTGCCAATGTTCTGTTTGAAGGAACCACTTCCGATCATAAAATAAATTCTCATTATATGCTCACCTGTCCTGCTGAGTTTATAGAAAACAGTGTATCTTAGTACTTATCCCATATTCAGCATTTTTCAAGTACGTTGTGTATAGGTTACTTGGGTTCTACAGTTGCCCCTATTTGCTCTGTTCAGAATGACTTGTTTTTCTCATTAAAAGAAAGCTCATGGAGTATTAATCTTTTTCCTCAATTATTATTGGAGAGATGGGTTTTCTTATTTCTTCTGTGGCATCAGACTACACTTTAATCTTTCATCCGTTTCTCTCACAAAGGAAGGCTCCTCCAATCACATTGTCTCAGTAGGTACCTGCTTATCCCCTGTGTTTAGCCACAGTAATTTTGTAACCTGTGGGCTGTTTTCAGTTCAACTTAACAGAGTAGCAGGGATTGCAAAGGTAATTTGGCTCTTCTAAACTTTGCAAAATTAGGGATAGAAGAAGCTGAGGGAATGGGCAAGTGCTCTGACAGAAGAAGAGGCTGCAGCATAATTCAGATCTGACTTGGCACTTCCATGGCAACCTGGTAAGAGCCTTGCCTGGTGAAAAGTTTCTGCGGAAGCTAGAAATGGCCCATGAGATCTTTGGACATCTTGATTTCTGTCATGATGTTGACCTTAGACAGTTACCCTGTTCACATGACTCAGAGAACATTTGAAAACTCAGACTGCCTGGCAGATGTTCTCCTGCATCCGTCCAGTTAACATCTATACAGAGACAAACGTGACTCCAGCTTTCTGTGACTCCTCTTCCTCTCTGCCTATTCCCTTTCTTCCTCAGGACCTGTCTTGTCTCTGGACTCGGGGAGCTCCAGTGTTTGTTTGGTGTAGGGGCTTTTTTCCTCAAAAAAATTGCAGTATTCAGAAACTGCTTAGAGAAACTGCTCTCTGTTTCACCAGAAGCAAAGATCCTGTGTCCTGAGGCCTCCACTTCCACCCCCATGACCAGCATAGATGTACTTGAAGTTCTCTTTAGTTTAACACTATTCTTTGGTTTGTCACTGATAAGTTACTGCCTGTGTATCTGTGCTGTGTAGAAAAAGCACAGAGATAAAACCTGTAGGTGGCAACATGAGGATGTGCTGGAAAAGGCATTAAAGAAGGGTCCAAAGTGACTTGTGTTAGAGTGCTGAAAGAATATTTGAAGATTAATGGGAGGAGCACATTCACAGGGTAAATATTTTCCCCAGTTATTAATAAATGCAAATGGAAGTGTTTAATATTCAAATTCTGTAAAAGCCATTTGCTCATTGTCATGAGTGGCATGTATTTGATAACAAGAAATAAGCACCTCATCTTCCACCGCTACTCATGCGTGCACAATCCTTCCCATTTAATTCAGCAAGACTAATTATCTGAATTAGTGACATTAGCTTGAAGCTATGGATTTTCAGATTGAGTCTCTGGCTTTCAGAACAACTTCTTTAAAGGAATTAGTCATGTCAAAGTACAACAGAACTGTCAAATTGCATCCCGGGCTTTGTCTGATGCTTTGGTTGCAAAGCCATCCTTATGCAAGACTGTCCTCGTGGCAAGAGGCAGTGGTTATTCCAATTTTATGGCTCTGACAACCCTAAAGTGGCTCATAAAGGTTGGGCAGTTAACTCACTAGCTAATAGCAAATGATAGCTGATAGCACTTCCTTTTACCTTCCACCTCATTATGGACTTTGTCATCCAGAATCCAGGGATGTCTGCTATCTGTCTACAAAGCAACTCCTGAACTAACCCTCATTTTGGTTTAACTTACCATGCAGGCACGAAAACTGCAGCTAATTCGCAAACAGATCAGAAACCCCTGCCTTGGCAGCAACAACGTCCCTCAGAGAGGCAGGGCAGAAAACAGCAGCACTTCAGGAATGCGTGCACAAGCGGCTTGGGCATCACTGCCTGCAGAGCTGCAGTATCCCCAGGACTGGCACGGCGCACAGCTGGAGCAGGTGCACCTTTTGAGTTTTACTGTATATCCATTTCAAATAAAAGGGGATGGTTATCCTTACAGTCCTGCATTTTGCTATAAATTGTAGAGCTTCAGTAACTCTGTCATGCCTGCACTGTTACTGAGGAAAATACTGGAAGGTTTAGGATCTGGAACACTAGCTTATCCAAGGTTGAGCAGCACAGGGAAGGGGGACAGAAGAGACAGGCCACGACTATGTTTAACCAGTGAGGTCTTTAAGTCTGTACATCACTTGTCACCCCTTATCTTTGAATGAACTGTTCATAATTAAGTAGTGTGACTGAAGATGTGAAATCCTACATGGCAAATACTAAGCTTGCACCTCATTTATCTCTTTCAAGGGTTTAATGAATTTTCAGCTTCAGCTAATGAATAATGGCAATTTCAAGCCCATTGTCCTATGCAGGGATATTAATAACAGCCTAAGGATAGGCCTAGAAGCATGGTAGAGATTGCCAAAAAAACAGAATATCTGTTTCTTTTTAGAAGATGCAACATTATCTTCAAATTCATTCCAGTCACTATACAGTGCATATTTGCAAAGAACACTGAAAGCACAACACACAGAATCTGCTCTTTGGAGGTGAAAGTGAGCAAAAATTGCCTTTCTTCACCTACCCTTTTATTATACATCTTCTCACGTACAGAACTGTACGTGAAGCACACATGCTCTACATCTCTTACCCACCCAAAATGACTGATTTTTATTTCTTACTTGTCTCTTAGAAATTTAGCTAAAGGAAGTATTGAGAAATAAAAGTGTGGTTTTCAGTCACAGAAGCAGGAATGTACATTTTAGAACAACTGTTTTGTCAAAAAAAAAAATGTTTCACCTGAAAACACTGGATTTTTTTAAACTCAATCTGCTAAAAGTTCATGATTGTTTTTGTTAAACTTCTTATTCAATATGCCAGGAATTAGATCTTAGTTCTTCTTATGAATATAAAATATGCAGTATTTATGCAGAGAATTAGTGTATTAATTTTGGGTTTAGACAGTTGGATGAGATAAAGTTGTCTTATCAAATACATAATGGCAAATACATAACATGCCATATCCTAACATGACCAGATACAAGACGTGTAGGATTTAATAGCTTGTCCTTGTCTGTTGCTGGAGGTGAGTCCCAGACTGCTGTAGCTGGTCCACATAAGATCTGATGTTTTCACTAGAAAAGATGGAAGAAATTACTTTTAGAAAAAAAAAAATCACAAAATTAATTTAAAGATCCTGTCAACAGCTTCAGTCTTCAGATTTGCAAGCTTTTGCAAATGTTTTCTTCTGAAGTACAGCCCCTGAACCAGATTCCTGCATATGCTGTATAGGCTTGCCATCTCAGAATTATCACTAATCAGGAGCAATAAAAAGAATTGTTCTCCTTTTCCATAATGGGTTTTGTACCTTCTAGCTTGATGTCTTTGCTGCTGTATGCCTTCATAAAAACTCTGGATGCCAATTTCCGTCATATTAGCGTTGAGAAATTTATTTCAGTCTGGGAGTTAACTAGCCTTGCTTTGAAATCATAAACATGCTTCGGTGGGAGTGCCTGTGAATGTGTTTCTGTAAAGTGGCTTTAATCCTGTCATACGGCAATCATTAGGATTATCATTCTGGAGGCATAACTCATCTTGGAGTATGCCTGGCAGCTGCCGTGATCACAGCCCTCAGACACATGTATCCGACAACTAATAATTAGACACAGTTAGGTGTTTTCTATCTAAATAATTTTTCTGATGGAAAAGACGGTGTGTTTTTTTTTTTTTTTTTCCAGAGAACTGAGTAAAGTGTCTTCGGGTAATTTCAGATCTGTCACAAGGCAGGAGTGAGAGCCGCTATCCAAGAAAGCTGCCACCCATATCAGTGCTGGAAATGGTAAGAGAATAATCTGGTGCTTCCTTCCAGTTGGCCAAGGCTTAGCAGGAGCGTAGGGAAATCATGGCTTTCAGCTATTCTTTCCTACTTTGCTTCTGTTCAATGAGTGAAATTGGTGTCACCTTTTAGGCAGAACAGTCCTGCAAAGCTCAATCTGAGCCTCTCCAAATCAAATTCTTACCTTATTTAAATAAAAAAAAAAGGCTTTTCAAAAGCCACACTTCAAAAGGAAACTCACTTTCAAAAAGAACTCCACTTTTAAGTCAATTAAATTTAAACCGTGTTCAATTCGAAGTATATTATGAGAAGTTTACCCATTTTCCCATTGGTGGTTTCAATGATCAGTCTTAGCAAGTATTTTAAGCACTAAAACTGTGTGAGTTTAGTTCTACCCACTCTTGTCCATTTCAAGGGACTGCAGTATCTTCATATGAGAAGTGTTCCAAGGGAATATTGTGTGTATTCTACCTGACGCTTGTCCAATTGAATCATCCAGTAATTGTTCCTTAAATCTAACAAAATTTTGTCCCAAAAATGTGTACAATTTTAGCACAGTCCTAAACAAGTTCTCTGTGACAGTTTGAGACACTTCATTTCATGTACTCTTGTGCAGATCTATAAATACTGCTTTTACCAACTGCTATGTCTAGTTCTCTTTTTGTTCTGCTAAGGTTTTATTCCACACTGAATGCAATTTTTTTACTGAAATAGATGGAGGTTTTTATCTTTTATTTTTCTCCTCAGGAATTGCTTTCTCTCTGTTTTTTAAATCAACTGTATTGAGGCAGTTCAGCTTCTGTGGACTTTTAAAAGGATATGTATTCTTTAAGCTTTTAATGAGTTCTTCCAAAGCATCATTAAAAAAGAACCTGCCACAATGAAATGACTGCATTTAAATAACTATTAAACTTGGACAGTAGAAACAAATCTTTAATTTTTCAGGACATCTCTTATAACTGGGTTTTTTTATTGTGCCGTTATGACGCTATAAAGCAATTGCCAACCCTGTTACATGGATCAGTTTACTTACTGAGGTACCCACATACACTCCAAGCCTATGAAATGCTCAGCTGAGAAACCCCGTCGTACACGGATAGCGAAGGATTGAAGGATTGACGGTCCAAGTCCATGTAGTACTGTGCTGTGTCTCTCAAAGCTGCCCATGATTCCCCAATCTGAAGCAGATAAAAACAGGAAAGAATATTCTCAGCTTCGATACTGAACAAATGCAGAGTGTGACTAGTGAGCAGACAGGAGTTACAACCTTCCCTGTGTTGATGAATCAGACAGATTTCCTCTTTTGCCCCAAAGGATTTATGTGACATGTTGAGTCCACACCTGTACTTTCTTTTTTTTTTAATAGATGCTGAAAGGTAATGGAAGAAAATACCTGTTCAGCCACAGTGTATGCCCATGAATTCTGGCTGCTGCTTGGGTCCCAGGAGCTCTGAGAATATAGTATGTGTCGTTTAAGTCGTATAAATTGATTTGTTGATTCTTCTATCAGAAGAGGTGCTCCAAGGACACCTGAAACAGAAACTGAGAAATATTTGGAATATTTAAAAACTATTTAAGAATGTGCACTTCAAAAAACATGTTTATATCCAAGGAACATGGGTTTGGACCTGTAGTTTGTTTAATAGAAATCAAAGATGGTCCTACCTTAGGTTCTCAGAAATAAACTTCTTTGTTTTAGGCCTGAAGTTACTAAAACAGGTGCTCTAAATCATTATTTTGCTGTTGAATCCAAAATAAATAAAGTTACAACCTAACTAAGGCATTAATTAATTTTTAATACAAGATTTAGTGACAAAAAGTCCTCTTAGACTGGAATTGCGCTAGTCTCAGGTATGCTGAGAAGCCTAAAGTTTTTTAAAAGAACCCTAAACCTACCTATGAATTGAACTACAGTTTCTGAACCTCCTGGCTCACATATAATATTTATTCTTACTAGTATCAGCATAGATATTGCATATGTGGAAATTACTCTATGAACACAAGGTATTGCAATTCTAATCTTGTTATTACATTGCTTCAGATAGCTTCTGAGGTCACCACAGATGCAGAGGTACTTCTTGCAGATCTTCCTGAAATAACCATTCTGCCCAAGAAAAAGGTCTGAATTCCTTGTTAGCTTCATATGAAAGGCCTCGGTACAGGAAAAATCCTTTCTTTTATTCTCGGGTGTTTGAGACAACTTAATTTGGGGCTAAACTAGTTCAAACTGGCATATCAATTCAAATCACACATTTTCGAATGAACCATGATTAAGTGGGAGCTCGATACATCAGCCAAGCTGAGGCCAGTGTCTGTAAACAGCTGTGCTCCAATTTAGTGAACTTTTAAATGGACACCTGGGGGTTACCTGCTCGTGGTTGGTACAGATGGGCCAAGCACTTGAACCCCTGTCTATTAGGTCTTACCATAGGAGCTCAGCAGGTAAGTGAGTTATCACCTCACTCACAGCTCTCTGATGACCTTATTTCTGAATTTCTGTGGGGAAAATCTAACTGAGGATGTCAAACATCTGCTTTCCTGTGCAATGATCAGCTGAATCCAGTTCACTTGTAATTATTGGTGGCTTTCCTGATCACCCACGATATCATTGCTCATTAGTTTGTTAAATAGAAGAAAATGTATGCTGAACACATAAAGGTAGAAGATATGTGAGGTAGAGTGTTTGCTGCTCTCTTGCACTTTGTTTTCAGTGCCAAAATTGCTAGAAAAGAAGACAAGGGTAAGCTTGATTATGCAGTAAAGAACAAAACCAAAAAAGAAATAAATGTGCTTGTCATCTTCACTCTTAACAGACATCAAATAGTACTTTAGAAGATTTACTTAGCAAGCAATGAGAGTCCCAGTAGTTCCTTCCTACTTCAGTTTCCTCATATTCCAAGTTACTATAATCATAGACTGAAGGTAGAAGTTTTAGGTTAGGAAGTTTTCAAGGAATACCATGTTCAAAAACGAACTCCAAGAAAAAAGTAAGTTCAGACATTTGGTGTGAAGACTCATGTGTGAACTGCTCTCTCCCTTAGGGAACAGAGGAATAGCTATTTCTGTACTTCAGAAAACAAGATTTTGGCCTGGGGAAGAAGAAAATATATTTCATGCATATGTCTATTAAGCTGCTATACTTCTATTCCAGAGCTGCACAAGAGAAAACTAAGCTTGTGCCAATTTCAATATTTCTCTGGCAATTTACTATTTTCCAATAGAAAAATCTATGAGCTGTTAACTTTAGTGAATTGTGCATTTGGGATTTTTTTAATATTAAATATCTTTTAAGCTCATTGTTGCATTTCTGGACTGAGATAACTGAACTGGGATCAGAAATTGGCTCAGTAACAGGCTTCACTTTTGTTTAAATGTCTATATAGTTAGTAAGGGCCATTAAACATTAAATTTTATCACCAATGTGTGCTCTGATTTAAAGTAAACTGGAAAAAAAAAAGAACATTAAGCAACTCTTTGTCTTGTGTTTCTTTTCCTCACTGCCAGCATCTTCAAAAAATGAGTTTGAAATTGTGCTGGTGGGATGGTGAGGTGTTCTCATCACTACTGTGCTGCAGAGCTCTGTGTCTTAAGGGTATTATCTTTCCGTTTTTAATAAACAGTCCGCTCTGACTGTACCTGTATCCAATGAGAAATGCCATTCCCAACTATGCTGAGTATTCACTTTGGTTAAAGTGTGCTTGCCTGCTCTGAGGTGTGTCAGCTCTGCTCTTGGCTTCTCTTGCCACTGTTGACACCCAGTTCTTGTGCTCTTCTAGTGGCTCTCTCGTCTCCTGTCGCCTCTCACATTTAGCACCTCTGAGCAGTCTCTGCAGGACTTGTCCCCAGCTGCTGGGGCACTCCAAAGATGCATAAGTACCAGAAGAAATGAGGTAAGTGCCTTTATATTCCAGCTAAGCCTTGAGGCTTAGCTCATTCTCTCTTCATCTTACTGTAAAACTCATTATAAGACTCTGAACAGGGCAAAATTCATTACAGAAAAGCTCTAGTGAGACCATTTATAGTGAAACCAGAAATAGCCCTGCTGGTCTTTCAGTCTGGCTGCACGGACCAGCAGGGTTGCACGTTTGCTTGTGCTCTGGCAGAGCTCTAATGGAGGCCTGGGGGCATCAGACCGGATGTCCCCATCTGAGTAGCCCCTCTGAATACTGTGTATAGTCGTCATCGAGTAACCTGTGTCTTGCCCCAGTTTAAGTTCCTTGGACCTGTGGAAGAGTTTATTGCTTGGGTGTTGCTCTCCATCTTGTAGAAGATTAGTACGTAAAAAGGAATCTCAGAGCATCTGGATGTGAGACTAGGGGGAGTTAAAAGCAGGTGGGTAATGTTAATGAAATGGCTCACAGTGCATAAAGTTGAGCTCCAAAAAGATGAAGAATTTCAGATTGTTCTGAAACAGTTAACTCACTGTGAAGAGCAATCAGACATATTGTAAGTTAATGTTTTTATTCAATACTGTTTTCCTTCTTTTCTTCTACGTAAGTATGTTATTTGAAAAGCACATTTAGTGGATAAATGGCCCAGTGGGAAAATAGGAGGAACGTGTGTGGAGGGTGAACTGTTGCAGAGGTTGTATCAGCTGCTACCAGTTAGAATGTGTCCTTTTATCATCTCTTGAAGATTCATTCAGTATTCTCATATGAAAAGCAAATTATAGAAAAATTGGCTGGTTTTAGCAAGCAGATGCTTAGCTCATGTAATTATTGCCTTCAGCAGGTAGTTTTGTCTATCCTGCACACCCAAAGAGATTGTCCAGAAGGAAAACTATTAGTAAACATTTCTGCTACGGTGCCTTCCGAGTATCTAATTTTGGATTACTGTGATCTGATACAAGACTAAACTTGAGAGAAGGGAGATGGTGGTAGAACCTTGACATCTTTGTGAAAAAAAGAAAATGTTTACTTAGCATTGACGATAAAAACTGATTATGGAAAGCAAAACCGATTATGAAAAGGCATACTTGGAATGTGAAAATAAAAAGTATTACAGTATAGCAAGCAAACTGTCCTTAAAATATAGAATCAACCTGGATAGATCTTAAATTATTGTGCATTAAAATCTCTTCATACTAGACTCAAATGGAAGCATAACTGTCTGGTGCAAGGATAGGTTTCTAGAAAGCAAGATATTTAACTGGGTGCAAACAGAAAATCTTCCCAGGAAGACACCCATTTCTATTAGCTGGATGTACAATGATCCACCTCATCACACAGTCCAACAAATGAGATTGAATTTTGACACATTTTCCTGCTTAGGGGCCTATTTAATTGATAGACCTTTTCTTTTTTAAAAGCTAAGCAGCATGAGCCCTTGTGTACTTAGCAGTCTGGGGAGAACAGGCAAGCCACTATTTGCATGTCTAATGGCAAAGTTAAATGATAAGACAAACCTTTAAACTTGCTTTAGTACAGGATATGCTTTTTCTTCTCCTCCCCATCTGAGAAACTTTTTTATCTAGCAGTATTTTAGAAGTGGTGAGAAGCAATCTCAAGGCTTGGGACCAAAATTTACCCCTAGTGTGCATCTACCACAAGGAAAAGAGGTTTATCTCTGATTTGCTGTGATATTTAAAAAAAAAAAAAAGTGAAAATTACGTAGCAGCACTTCAGTCACTCTCAGTGCACATTGTTATAGAAACTGAGACTATTTGTTTCTCCCTAGTTTCTGAAGACTACTGCAAGTTTCTGACAACCTGAAAATCTATTGCTGAAGTTAGTATCAATGGAATTTAAATGTCAGAAGTTTGCAGTTGTTCTGGCTCCTATCCTTTTAGTCTCATAACTCTTCTTATTATCGGCTTGGGTGACTGGTCAAGATGTCAGCCCATGGGGCTAAGGCTGCCAGTCTTATCAGCACTTTAGGATAGAGCTTGGACAGACACTAAACTTGGACAGAGCTAAACTTCAACCTTGCTGAGGTGGCAGGTGCTGACGTGTTGGGAACTTTGAAAAAGTAAATCAAATGCTGCAGCTCAGGTGTGTTTCTTAAGGTTAACAGTGAGACAAAATGGAACACCTCCTCTTCATTCTTCAACTATCCAGCTTTCTAAATTTAAATTCACAAAGCGAATTTATTTAAATTAAATAAATTAAATTTAAATTTAATTAAATTAAATTTAAATTCAGACCACAGAACTTGGGATGAGGACTCGGAATACCACAGCAAAACAGTGCAAGTGCTGAAAAACAGGTGTGGAAGTAGCTGGTTTTTTCCTCACTCAATTATTTCTCTAGGTTATGTGGCACTCCATGGAAATCAAGATGTGGTTCTCTGTCAGTACTTTGCATATATGGCTGGATTGCAGCAGGAATAGACTTTTGGAGTCTGCAAGCCGCCTCTGGCACAGACAACACCTTTTTTCAGTAGAAAAGTGTGATTGCATTGAAGTCTAACACCTGCATATTGCTTTTTCAAATGTTAAAAAAGAAATGTGTGCATGTACGTTGGCTTTGTACCCCAAAGTGTTTGGATGTTAACAAGCCTTAGAATAGAATTAAATCAGTCTGATTTGCTAATATCTACTGATTTAAAGTCACTGATTTTTAAGAGCTTCAACACTGTTCATATCATCCAGTTTTTGAAATTTTGGTCTCATCTGTTTATTTTCAAAGCTTGAAGTAAAGTAGTTTTTATTCTTTGACAATCTTAATTTTACATCACAGGACACAAGAGCTCTATGGTTCAAGAGATGAGAGCTACAGCGTCAGCCTCATTCCCTCATCAGCAAAGGCAGACAAGTTACAGACACTTAAAACAGAATTAACTATTGAACATAGTTCTGGTGTATACTAGTGGTCAGGAAAGTTGTCATGTATGGGTAAATAGCAAGGCAATTTGGCAAAAATCCTGAATAATCCTAAGGAAGGAACTACTTTCACTGCAGCAAAATATATTAGCAAAAGCATTGCTCCACTCAGTGGGTCCTGTTGAAATTTCCTTTCTAAACCCATGTGTGGCTATCAGTTTAACCTTGAATGAATGGGCAAGACACCCCCATCAGATATCCAAGGGACTAAAATTATCCCAGTGCCAAGAGATCACCCGCTTACTCCATCCCTTACTGCTGCTCTCTGCAGAGGCTAAAGCAAAAAGGTCCAGAAAGCCTACTTCCAGAGATGTGACTGTGGTTTACTCTGACGACTGTTTTACTTCACCACCACCGTCATTGTTGCTGAAAGGATTCACAATTAATGAAAAACTGAACTATTTGCGATCAGTCAAACTTTTAAGAGCTCATTAAAAATCAGTAATAAGTAATTTTTCCTGCCTTTTGAAGAATAGGAATCTGGGAAAGAGGGAAAACAAGACTACTTTAATCTGCTCTGTGTCTCTTGTCTTTCCTAATGAATTCTTCCAAAAGGAGGGGCAGCAAGCTGCTGTACTCCCAGCATGACTTCAGGTAACACTGTTTGCGTCATGGTGACCTTCAGTAGAAAGGAGGTGAAGTTCAAGATAGATAAGTACCCAGGAATGGTCCAAGTTCGGGTGCACAGAAGATCAGGAAGCACAAATAGGGGGAAAAGGTTTCTAGGTTAACTCTAACTTCCAGGAGAGAGAAAGTCCGATTCCAACTCCTTACCTTTCTACAGAGTTTCACTGCAGCCAGAACTCTGGGTCGTATGACAAGGAAACTAATTCAGACCAAAAGAGCAATTATATCTGGCTGTGGTCCCAATTCAGAAAACACCTTTTTCATTAATTCATGATTAATCATTGGCTAATTGTGTCTCTCTCATTTTGCCTTTGCTGTTCACATAATTTATTTACTGCATGTGTATTCGAGCACTCAGATCTAAGAAATGCTTTTAATGCATGCATGTGGATGAAGCATCTTTCTATGATGCAGGCAATCACCTGAGAAGTCAACAGTCACTGCTTTGTTTGTTCTAATTTAGTGAGAAATAAATTAATCTCACAGCATGTGCATCACTGATCACTGACTGTACCAGTGTGTGCTGCCTTGGGAAGAACGTGTGACAGCCCTGCCCTATCCATTTTCCCTCTGGTCCAAGTTTTAGAGGTTGAGTCTTGATTGTAGGTGCCCTGGTTACAGGATACTGTGAAGGATCAGTGATCAGACAGTCCGAGTGCTTTAAAAAAAAAAATGTCTCCTTAAGCCATTCAGATCAGGCATCCCAGAAATCACTTGCAACATAGATCATTTTGGATCCATATAAATGCATGTGAAATTGCTTCATGTAAACAGTAAATGTTGAGATCAGAATAATATTTAGGGAAGATTCCATAGAAACAGCGATAAGCTCTTTCTACAGTTTTAACAGTTCAGGAAATCATCCTGTAAAAACGCCTTTCAGTCAGAAATGCATCCTCGCTCCTTATACGTGAGGATTGAGCAGTAAAAGGCTCAAAAGTAGACACAGGGAGCAGAATCAAACTGTATTTCGCAGAATTTGCCATGCAATCTTGTGCTCACCCACTCTCCCATATGTCCCTGCTGCAGTGATTTCCAGTTAATTCTCTTCCATCGGTGCTGTTCTGGTGGTGACAGAGGGGTTTTTGCCAGCTGACTATTTAAGAAACCAGAAGGGAATGACATGAGACAGGATGCCAGGCACTTACCTGTAAACAGCAGAGCAGACAGCAAAATCTGAAACATTTTCAGAGACATGGCAAATTATTCAGAAAGGATTTCCTTTGTAAAGTGAAGACAGTGACACAGTTTTATACTTTGTTATCTGCAGGTTTATAAATCATTCACCAGATACGTGTAAACCCTTGTTGCAGGCAGAGGGCAGGGTACAGTGCTTAGTTCAGATTTGTCCTATATGCCTCTGTTTGTACACTTTGGACTTTGCAAGCTGAGCCTCTAATGAGCCATAATGGGCTCATTATTGTGTGGATGCATTTACTTCTCCGTAAGTTTTATGATGCAAAATAGCCCATTGGGCTTGTTCTGTGAGCGCTGAACAGGCGAGCCTCGGTGTATCAGTCTTCTGCATGATTATTTCCCCTCATCCTGGTGATAGGCACAAGCGGTTTGTAGTTTGGTGTGAATATGAATGGCATTTGAATCCACCTGCTCTGAGAGCTGTGCCAGTTTCCCACATAGTTTAGCTGTGTAGTGCTTGGGTTGAGGAAATAAATATATGATAAAATTGACTGAAAAAGCACTAAGGCAGAAGGAAAGAGGGAGATGGATTTCTGTCCTGAACCAAGCAGAGGTCCCAGGGTCTCCTGTTGCCTTCTGCTGGTTTAGGACTCCGTAATGTGGGACGCTGTGAGTTCATGCTGTCTTACCTTTCCCTCCTCTCCAGATAGCTGTTGCCTTTTTTTATATACAACTCACTTGTTGGCAGCAGTCGTTGTACTGCAGACCAGTTTATCTTCATAAGCTCACCTACACTGATGATAACAGACCACAGAAAAGCTGAGCTTTATTGCACATTGACATGAGTTGATCTGCAGTTCGTCATCACAGGCGTGTGTGTACCCAAAGGGCTTTACATCAGAAAATTAGACTGTTGACGTTACAGGTCAGGGACCGGACTCCACGCTGATGGGCAGTAGTACTTCATTCCTACATTCACAGTGACAACCGTCCTGTTTAGACAGTGGATGGAGTAAAGGTTTGCTGGGAAGCAAAAGAGCCTTTAGTTAGGTAGTTACAAAATCTTATAGCTTTTTGTTATTGCATATGGGTGGGCAGGAGGGGAGACTATTGAACAGCAGGTCTAACAGTGTAATCCTTAACCTTTATGTAGGTCAGATCACCACTTTAGTATTATTTTAGTATTGTTCTAAAAAAGAAAATTAATCCATCCACCCCAGGTGGCAAAGTATGCATGGAGGCAGGTGCTCTGCATTCTGGTGCCATGTTAGCGACAAATATTAATTATCCAAACTAATGATCAGTTTTCTCACCTCTGAGCTTCTAAATTAAATTTTAGATGTCAGCATTTTTGTGCACTAGCACAAAAGGCGTAAGGACTGGGACATTTGCCAATAGGTGACACAGGTGGCTGTGGCGGACAAACTCTCGAGAACTGTAGTTCCCCCCAGAAATAAGTTCCAGGAAATCATACAAGTTATCCTTTCATCTCACACACTTTGTGGGCCATCTTCTCCAGCCTCTTACACACTTCTCTCTTACGTGGACCCGCCTTTCAATTGCAGTTTCCCTCCAACAGAGAGGTTTTTCCTCACAGTTCCTGGTATAATGACTGGAAGAACATGTTGGTATGTCATTTTATATTTATTGCAGTTATGTCTTCTTTAATGTGAAGCCTGCTTGTAGAGAACAGTGCTAGTGATATGTCATAGGTAGAGAGACAATAGCAGCCAGTAAGACTTCACTGCTACCTGGAAGCAGATCACAGGGAGTTATGCTGGACTGACAACACAGACCCAAGTTACCGACTCCTCCTATTTCATCTTAGGAAGCAAGAGAAAGAGATAAGAAAGTTTTTTCAGGAACAAGAATTGAAAAAAAATTGTATGACAGTTAAAAGCCACAGATCCCAACTGATCCTGAGTAAAGTAAGCCTCCCAGAACCTAAGAACAACCTTGCTCTTGCCATTTCTAAATGAAACTTGCCACATGGTGGAGAATATGACTTGTATCCCTTACTGATGAAGCCTTGACTCTGTTATAGGAAAAGTCCTCACAGAGAGGCACAGAATGTCTTCAGGTGGGGTCACAAAACGTGGTGGGGATGTTGCAATGCCTGGATCTAGACTCTGAGTTCAGAAGAACGCAGGGCTTACTCTGCTGTAGAAGTGGGACAGCAGTCAACCAGTTTAGATGATGATACGTGAAGAAACTAAATTGCAGACAGCATGTCCCCTTAGACCTATAGATCCATAACACCTGAACACTCCTCCTGGTTTTCTGTGTTTCATCCCTTAACCTGTCCTGTGTGCTTCTTTGTCTGATTTAGGCCTTGCTTCTGGCCCAGTGTCTTTCTTGTCCAGGCTGCCCAGCTCTGTGTTCTTCCCTTGAGACTCGTCTTCCTTCTTGTTCTGTGCACTCCAGTTTTATGTAAAATGATGCTGTGCCCATAAAATGCAACATCTTTAGATTGAAGATTTATGGTCTCTTATGAGGAGAGTGCCTTCACAGTGTTATTTCCCTATCCTCCTTTCACGTGTGTCCTGCTTCCCATACACACATGGTGTACAGCCCTGAGGTTCATTCCCTCCCTGCCTTCTACCCCAGCCCTGCTGTTGCCGAGCCTCATTTCTGCTCAGAATAGTCACTGTTTTTCCTGAAGCCCTGTAATGTATATGTAGTTTGGGGGTTGCATATGCCCCACTGGCTCACATGCAAAAATTTTTTAGAAGACAGAGGATTTCTTAGCTGTTCTTTGAGGCCATTATATAGACAATCTGGATATCACTAAAAACCCATGAAAAGCATGAATTTGTTCATTGAATGTAGAATTTTAGCTGTTAAACACTAACAGATATGCAGGCTGCAGTTTTTTGGAAGATTCAGAGCTCGGTCCAATGGCTCAAATTTTTATGTGGAGGAATGAATCATTGTATCATTTCCATATGATGCCCTGCCTCTCTTGTGATATTTCTATTCCCTACTTTAAAGCAGGGAAAGCTTAGTCAAAAGAGGTTGTCATTAGAATATTCAGTGCAAATTAAACTTCACACAACACATCCTTGTCTCACCTGGAGAAATAGGTGAGATATTGGTTAAAATGGTTCCAAAAAATTCCAGTTTGATGCAGACACCTGACATAAGATGTAAGGTAGGTTTCAAACAGCAGAATTTTAAGTTAGGGAAAATCAGAACATTTTTCCCTTTACATTTCTTAATCCTAGATGGTAAATAACCATTGCAGGGGAAAAATCTGTGTTCTTCCCCTGACAGTATAAATTATTTTTCTTTAAAGAAAAATATTCAAATCCCAAACTGTAGCTCATTCTAACTGAAACTGTTATAGCAAGAAAAAGAAGAAAAGAGTTGGACTCATCTTAAATAAACATCCTGAGGAAGATGATGCTGACTGGCTATACAGTGAGGCCTCTGTCTTCTTGAATTATTTTTTTATTGTATTTTTCACTAGTGGAAGAGTTGTAAAATATCTGAGAGGGGAGCTGAACATCCCTAAGATTGCTTGTTGCTTCAAGTTGATTGAAATCAGACAGTATATAAAGTTATTGGGAAGGAGAAAGCAGTTAGGAAATCTTACATATAGCCTGTGTTTGGGAACAAAAAGGTGGATAAAGTTGAACAATTTGGGCTGGAAAATCCACATTCTTTTTCTTCCTTGACACCAGCTTCACCTGCACAATAAAACCTAATTCTTTTTGTCAAATTTCACCATCTAAGTATAATGCTAACCCCAGAGATTTTGAGTACCATTATGTAACTGTTGAAAAATGTAATCTTCTTCTGGTGTATTTAATATCAAATTCCTTATTTGTTTCAGCTTGTGTAACATCTGGCAACTGTGTTTGTTTATCTCTAAGGCATCTTTAATTTAAGTAGATGTTCCTATACCAGTGTTTAACTTTGGGTTTTGAGTATCTGAAAATACCTGTTGTGTTGCTGTGGTATCTTTTGGAATAGAGATGAGACAAATGCAAGGTAATATTTAAAAAGAGCATGAAACACATGGAGGATGTGAAAAACCTCTCTCAAAACAAAGGAAACAAGCAAGAAATTGTACATGGGGGACAGTCTACAAGACCTCAAAGCAGAATGTGTATTAGCAGCATAGAAAGCCCACAAACTTCTTTTGCCTTGTCTTGTTGTTACGTTTGGCATTCTTCTCCTGGTCTAGTCTAATTAAACTGAGCCAGAAGGCAGTGCAAAGGCAGACTTGAACAACCTAAGTGAAGCAGACCTCTTCCAGGAGCACAGCATAAGACATGTGCTGGGTTAACACCAGCACACCTTCTGTACAACCAGCACATTTTGGCTAAGGACTTGAAGTCAGAGGCAGTAGCTTAGTGTTCAGTGTTTCTTGATGGATTCTCAATACCTTAGTTTTGTGACCACATTTAAAATCCACAGATGAACTAGGTGCAGTGTTGAACCCTGCACCTGACTATTATTTGACTAATATTTCTCCTGTTACTTTTGTCTCATGGGAAGAGCCTGGCTATGTAATTCTGCATCCTGTTTCTTGCCTGGGGTAAAGGTAGGAAGCTCAAGTTGGACTCTTTGCAGTGTGGATGCTGCTGCTGTTCGCTGGAAAAGATGATCCTTGGCAGGAGTTTTGAGAAAGTACTGGGGGACTTTCAGCATTTTGGGTCAGTCAGTGATTCCAATTACTGTTTTCTATATTCTGCCCTGCTGCCTCTGAGCAGTGCAAGTCTTGGAAGACACCTGCCATCAATCTGGCACTAAAGACATGTATCCACACACAACCTTGGGGCAGCACTCTGGTTCCAGCCACAAGCAGTGCTACCAGCAATCCGGTTCCAGCCACAGCAAGCAGTGCAGGGGAGGATACCTCTTCAGAGTCATCACTGTTGGCTGACCTGCCTTTACAAAATTTACCCGCTTATAATAATTCACTATCTCCTGTTTTTCCAAAGTGGTGGTATAAAGGCAGTTTGTATAAATCTATGGGCTGTGGAATTGAGCTAAGACCTACAGGGAGGTCTAATGTGAGCAAGTTAGCAGATCTTTTATTGACCATTACTTCAAATACCTGTCATGTTTTGAAGTAAGCCTACTGGCATATGGTGAGGTATTCAGCACAGCAGGACTGTGCACTTTACACCTTCTGACTTGGAGGTGAGCTTTAGTTCAGCTTCTTATTCCAACCTGCCTCAGCTCTTGATAAGCCCATGTCTGCCTGTGATGAACAGCACCACCAATCCCATCCTGCTGCTCTTGTGCACGAGCACTTTAGTTCTCTTTAACCTTTATGGCTCCCGAGGGCACAAGTAGCTCTCTCTTCATGGTGGGAGAAGGCATGAATGCTTTACCTCGACATGTTTTCCCAGAATTGCACTGTCTAAAACTCTTACCTTTCAATGCCACGTGCTCCTCATTTTGCCAATTCCAGGAGCAGATGCACTTGTGCCCTGGCGTTTGCACAGCGTGGCTGTGTCTCAGGCAGAGTCCCCACGCTGGTTTGTGCTCTGGCTGGCTGGGTTTCTGGGGTGTAGATGGTAATCAACAGGTTTGTTCCTTCCGTGTCCCCAGATGTTTCATCAAGTCTCCATCACCCACAGGCTCAAAACTTGTAGTCCTGTACTGAACATGTGTCGAGTAACCACCAGAACTAATGACTGTGGTTTGCTTCGCTTTATCACTACAAAGTTGAAGAAAGTATTCCACGATTCATATAGGTGGCCTAGAAAGTTAGATAATTACTGCTTTAAATGGTTATCTAGTTCAAAAGTCATGACCTTTATACATGACTGTGATGTCTAAGAAATACATTTCCTGTTGCTGAGACTGTAGTAAATGAACTTCTAACACCCTTTGCAGAACATTTACTACGGTATGAACAATGCTTTTCTACAATTTCAGTAGCTTCCTTATTCTTTACAGTATGTCTGACTTAGTGCCTATTCAGTGCCTTATTTTCATGGGATAATGGGTGTCTTCAATGCATAGGGAAGCTAGAGGAGCGACAAGCACCTAGATTTTTTTGAACCATTGAACTCAAGTACAGGTCCCAAGGTGTAACAAAGTGACCTGCTCAGTCACCCTCACTGATAACTTGGACACTGGCCTTGTTCTCAGTTCACCTGAATGCAGCTGCCCCAGTGTAACAAGAAAATATAGTGACATCAGACTGCACAATAAGGTGGAGCAGTGTGCAAAATCTCCAACTGTCAGTGCTTTATCTTCCGAGTGCTTACTTCTTATTCTGTAGAAGATTATGTAGTCTGGGTGCCTTTTTTTATTTAAACTTCAGGTTTCTACTTTAAAACCTCTCATGATAGCATGAGCTGCAGTTCTTGTGGTGGCAACCAGAAGTTTTCACAACATTCCAGAGAGGTTGCTGCTGTCTGGTCTTTCTGCAGGGTAGATGACAGCTCTTGGTGCCATTCTAATCCATCACTCCTGATCCACAATAGAGCAACTCTGACTTGCAAAGACACATACCATAATCCCCTTGATGTAGCATAAGGCCACATCCAGAATCTTCTGTATGTTTTTCTTGCCTTTCTGCCAGCAGTGATGTAGGAACTGTGGTAATTGCAACTTGAAACGATTTTAAATACAGAATTCTTTAAGACCCCTCCTTCTTCTCGAAATTAATATATATTGCTTTTCCTGCACAGATTTGGGATGGTCTTTATGAAGTTGGGATGATCTAGGCAGGGCAGGACCTGATGATTCTGCTTCCTCTAACATGATCCCTTGGAGGCAGGGTGTGGGGATACCATTTCTCAGCTAAAACAATAAAGCTGTTGGGAGTGTCTTGTGCTGTCACCCCCTTTTTACTTACATAGTGCAGCAATTTCTAGCAGCTATAAACAAACAAATGTTTTAGCTTGTTGTAGAGTCAATTTTTATTACTTCTTCTTAGAAGCTAAATAACATAAAGCCAAAAGATTTGACTTTGATGTATAGGGCTGAGCATCAAACCGTAGCCTGTATTCTCCTAGTCCTGTCATACAACTGGGAAAATTAGTGTCCCGATGAGAAATATGAAAAATTCTATAGCTAGAGCAATATGAGAAGCATTTAAGTGCTGTCACAGACTGCAGTGGGAATTAACTGCTATTGGTGTGACTTATGCCACAGGTGTATTTAACGCAGTCAAGTTAAATCCTTGTTCTGTGAAGTCCGTCTGTTAATCTGGCTTCGATCCTCCTATCACCTGCTGCTGCTGAATGTGGGATGTGCGCTTGGAAGATAAGACCTGGGTTTAAATCTCGTTATACTGGTAAAACAGGGATAGATTCGCTAGGAATGGAGCTATACAGGTGTGAAACCTGGTTAGATCACCCTAAGTACAATAACACAAGTCTGCATAGCTCCAGCTTTTCATAGATCACTCTGTCACAGTATCACAAAGGGATGGGAGCATAGTACTAGATTCAAAAAATATATAGGAGCCTGACAGCAAAGTAGAAAACAGCCTTGATAATTGCATTGCACTTAAAGTGTTGTAAATGAATGTGCAGAGTACAATACAGAAATATATTAAAACATAGTTTGAGGAAGGGGGGTTGATGACTTGGTCAGTATTTTGTTGTTTAGAAATCCTTAACAGAACCTTTCACAATTATGTATTTGAATCACCAGACAAAGCGGCTTTTACCTGACTCTGTATGTATAAAACTGAGGCTACTGCTCCTGTTCATTAACATGACACAGTTATTTATTACTGCTAATTACTTCTAGTTCTTAAAAACATTAAAATTTATTTCCTTTAGCTCTACTGATTCCTTCCTTTTCAGTGAGCTGCAGAGATGTTCAATAATGCCTAGAATTACTACATTTTTAAGGATGAAATATTTTTCATTTTTGTGGAATCTCCAGTGACCATCTGAGTGAGGAAGATAATGACCATCAGCTTTAACAAAATCAGCCATGCTTTACCAAAGTGGTACAGGAAATGGTAAATGACATGTGATCTGAATAAGTAATGCTTTTTTATTTTTTTTTTTTTATTTTTCATTGTTTGCTAATGAGAAAAAGTATCTTATTTGGCCAAAACATACATGATTGTGTTTCTTTTGCTGTTTCAACAATGACTGACATCTGTGACTACTCCATCTGAAGAAAATACTAGAGACATTCACTGTATCTCATAGGAAAATAGATCTTGGAAAAGTAAGTGCTGCAATGTTATTATGATTTTTCTGATTGATTGAAATTACATTAATGATCAGCACCGAATCTGGGAAGCTCCATCATGTTGGCATGATGGAGACATAGGTTGAAATCTCTGAGCCTCATGTCATGAATTCTGTGTTCCTGTTTATTGTGTACATGTAGGAAATTACAAATTCTCTTTCGTGTTAATTAATGTACCATGTTATCTAAACTAGATTCTACACTTCTAAATGCAAAAAACTGTGTTGAAATTGGCATGTTACTTTGAGGGAAAAATGAAATTTTATCTATAATCTGCTGCAATTATTTGTTTCACTAAGAAGTTCCCCACAGTCATTTCAGCTGGTGTACAGGAGACGCAGTTTTTAGTTGCTAGTTAATGTTGACTTGTCCTCTTAGCACAGTTCCTCAAAGAAGCAGTTCTGCCTGACTGTGTGGTTCCCATCTCCAGTGACCAAAGAGACCACCTCTAAAACTCCTTTTTTGTGCGTGCTGATTTATTGTCTTCCATTTTGCTATTATATTAGATGAATACTTTAAAATAACTGCCAAGAGTAAAGAAAAATCACACAGTGGGCAAGTCGCTAGCTGAAGTTAATTCATATCATGAAAACACAATAGTTCAGTAGCAGTACAGAGGGGAATAGTACTTTTTAAAAATTTTTTAATTTAAGTTGAAAAAAAACCCCAAAAAGTAGTTCCCAATTTAATTCTATAAATTTTCTTTTTAATCAAAACCCAAGTTATCCTTTTTTTTTGAGCAGTAAATCAATATTTTGTAAAGTCGTAAGGTCTAGAAAGTTACTCTTTATAATTCAAGCATTTTAAAAGTGTAAAGTGCCTGGATGCAAGACTGAAATGGTATGTCAGGATAACAGAAAATGGTGAGCATTATTTAATTTTCACTAGAATATCTGTACTTAAACAGGAGGTGAGAGAGAAATTTCTTGTAACTGAGTATTTCCACAAAGTCATTAAGTAAAATGTGCCATGAAAACATGGTATAACAGAGACAGTATACTGACAAGGTGTTAACTCATCAGTGCGCTCCATGAGCTCAAAGATGCAAAATACATTGTCCAAGTTTCTTAATGCCTTCCTGGTAGGCTGAAGGCAGGGCAGGGAAGCAAGGTTCGTTTCAGGTGTACTTGTGAAATGAAGGGTACTGAAAGCAATGTTACATTTAACTCCCTCTCTGCTTTGCAAGAAACTAGTGTTCTTTGAGTTGCCCGTTGTCGGGCTGCGTCTTGAGCTTCATAGTGAGGTTATCGTAGTCTAGAATGAAGCGATTGCAGAGAGATTCCTGCCTTGCCTCGCCTCTTGACACCAACAAGGCTACAGAAAACACCTGGGCTCACCTCTGCCTTGTTCCTTTGCTACCAAATATATGTAATGTAATATTCTTCTACTGTCCACTTTTTCCCCCAGACTACTTAGTCTTGATGATGGTGAGATGTAAGGGAGATCTGTTAAACCACATCATTAGAGGATGAGGTAGGAAGAGGTAACTGTGAGAAGAAGTGGGTCTTTGTGAAATCTCTTCCCAGTTTGGATCTCACCAGACTCTCATATGTGAAATGTGAAGCTCCATCCACATCAGTAACATTCAGATGTTAATAAAAATGATCAGTAAAGCGACAAAGTATCAGCCCTCAGAGGCACTCTCAAATGTCACATCATTCCTTGGATGCTGCAGATGCATCCTGGCAAATTCCCTTGGCAAGTGCTGTATGTCACTGATGCATGTTCGGTGAAGTACTCACCTTGGTAGGAGAAGCAGATCGAAATATCAGGATCCTAAAAGCTGCATATCAACATCTGGAATGTCTAATAGCTATTTTATTATTTCTTATCTGTCCCTGAGATGTTTAAGCTTTCTGACCTTCCCCTTGCATCAGTGGCACTCTCAGCTTCATTTCTTGTGAAATATTCAGTAGCTTGCCTTCTAAAGCTTACCACCTCTTAATCCTCTTATTGTCTCTCTTGACATCAACCTTAGCTGCTGACATGACAGCTTTTTCTAATATGTATGTGAACTAAATGGTTTGGATAAAAGCCAAGGAACATCTTGCCTCTTGGAGAATTGTAGTAAACAGATATTGCATTAAGACCTTGCTACCCAGACTTTAAAAAAAAAAAAAAAAAAGAAAGCCTAGCAAACTATTGCCTGAACAATAACTTAATTCTGCAAAGCTTGTGAAGGACACACAGTGTTCATTGCTGTTGGTCAGTCCCACTGGATGAGGGGTGCCCAGCATCAAACGGAGCTTGCCACAAATGAATAGAAATGTCTTTAAATTGCATCTCTTCCATGGAGTGGCTGTGTTTCATCCCTGCAGACAAGTTGCTAAAGTAAAAGTTAAAGCTTTTTGCCTTTTTGTTTTGTTCTGGGGTTTTTTACATTTTTTTTTTTCTTAACAGAGGCTTTTATTCAGGAATCCCTCCCGGAAGACACAGCCACAGGGCTTTCTGGCAGTACTGGCCCCGGACAGCAGCCACCAGGTGCTGGCAGTGCCCTGCTGCAGGGTGGTTTGATGTGCCAGACATTCCTGTGCATCCTGAGGCTCAGCTGCTCCCTTCTGCCATTGCCCCTGGACAAAGCTGGACCAGTCCCTGCTTGTCTAAGCGATGACAGTTTATTGAGGGCAAGTCCAGGATGGCTTGCTTGGAAGGAAACCCAACCTGTCTCCATTGCTGCTTCCCTCTTCCTGAAAGGGGAGCGACCCAATCATCAGTACTGGGCTTTAAAGGAAGAAATAGCTTTCTTTCCCCCACTGTTGGCATCTCAGGAGGAGAGAGTGAAGGGGGAAGGAGTTTGTTCTCGTTACTCCTATGTGGGGGAGGCCTTCAGCTCCAACTTCCCCTGCTAACACTTCGTTAGTGTTCCCATCTACCCAGCTCCTCAGAGGTGATGTTTTTCGTAAGTAACGGATTTCTAAATAAAAATAATTTTAAATAGTTCTCTGGAATGCTGAGAATTTGAAAACCTTTGAAGCCACATACCAGTACATTTATGCAGCACAGCACTAGCTAACAGCTCCTCCAAGCAGCCTGCTGTCAATTAGTGCCCCTGTCTTCAGGCACTCTGGGGGCTGCAGTGAGGAAGGGGCAAATTCCCGGCATCCCGCTGGCTTGGGGCACATCAGTGTTAGATTGGTGCTTCCAGAATTCTCAGGAGAGGCCTCTATGGCATGGTGCCCATGTGTTTGCAGGAAGGGGAAAGTTTCTGCCTCTGCGTCAAGAATCCAGCTGTGCAACAGGAAAGGAGGGGATAGATTAGGCAGCCCAAAAGCTGGCTTGAGACAGGTTTTTGGCTGAATATGTTCTGCTTCTCTGCCGATGTCACAAGGGAGTTTCTTTGAAAGCACTGTTCAATTAAACTTCCTTTTTTGAAACTGTATGAGTTAGAAGGATTCATTTTTCAACCTAAAGGTCCTGTCAGTGACTTTGTAGTGTTTATTTTCAGAGACTCATGAGTGACCAGACTTGACATATTCACTGGTAAGCACAGTGAGCCCCTTGATAGGGGAAGTGACACTAATTGCCCCAGGGAAACATATGCAGAGTGTACTGGTCTGTGACCAGCTCTTCTATTTAACACTCCTGCCGGCATACTGTCTCAGGATTTGAAAGCTCAGCTTCAGAAATGTCAGGTGATGACATTTTCATTTCCCTTTGAAAACTATCCCACAGCCAAATGGATATTGCCTTTTAGGAAGCTTTTTCCCCCCCTTTTTTCTCCCCCTAAACTGTTTTTATCCTTCAAATAGAAGGCATGCAAAACTGTATGTTCTGCATTTGGGTGCGAGAGCATATTTCTTGTTATTATCGGCACCGATAAGCCTGTTAAAGTACTATCAATTCAGCTTCCTGGCAGAAAAAGGGTTTTATTTTTCTGGGTGAGCTGTTTTCAGTTGACCTTTCTATTCTTGGTCATTGATAGAAAGGAATATCTGCGGCACAGACCTGAGCATTCTCTAATTTTTTCTGGCAGTTGATCTTGCTAGAAACTAGAGTTGAGCTGATCTGATTCCCCTAACAGTTTCTGACAATAAAGATCAAACCATATTTTTTATTTTTACTATTATTATTATTATGATGATGATTCCTACGTGGGAGACTTCTAAAATAGCTCTTTTTATAGTGCTGTGATGTCTCAGAAGTTAGCCTTCGCTTGTGCTCCTCCCTTCTTCCTGCATGTGTGTCATTTCCTTCGCGCGCTGCCAGGAGCATCAGATGTGGCCTTGAACGAAGGCCAGCATTTGTATAGCTCTCATCAGGTTTGAAAGGGATGCCATGACAAGTTTTCTTTCTGCACAGCTTGGAACAAAATAAACTATGCCCATATGTAAAACACAACTGCAGTAAACGGCAAAAAATGGAGTTAGAATAGCACATCAGAACATTTTATCAGCTCTCTTCTGTGCGTGTGAAGGAAAACTTTTAACCAAAAGACTGCTAATTTCCTAACACTTTTTTTTTTTTTTTTTTTTTATTTTTTCCAGTGGGTGGAAGTGAGCTGAAAGCAAAATGCCTACTGTGCTTTTTGGACAATACATATGGAATGACCCCAAGTAAGGTAGTTATGTAAGTGCTGAGCTACGTAGTTAAATTTTCTTTAAATTAACAGAATACCATACATATAGAGTAATTTATTTTAAAGGGAAAAATATGTCTAGATCAATAAACATTAGTACATTATTTTATTAGAAGAAAAAATTAATATGAGGCTGGGAAGTTTGCTTTTTTTATTGTTTCTAAGATGACTGTGCATTTTTTTTAAAGGAATGAAATGTCAAATTGATCTTTAGAGGAGCCTATCTGACTTGCTTTAAGCAGTAGCACCACCACATGTCAGGAAGCAGCCAGAGGTCCACAACACAGTATTAATTCTTAATTCTGTGATTTGAAAAAAAAAAAAAAATCAAGGAAGTATGCTATAAAGAAAATATTCAGTAGTTTTTGTTAATTCTATAAAAGTAGAATATTAGTCATAATTTGCAAGTCAGATTAATTTTCCAGCTAAACATCCTTCCTACGATTCTTCTTCCTCCTTTTCTCAGTTTTAAGTCCTTTCTTATACTGTGGCTAAGTTGTGTAAGGTCTCAGAGAGTCCTCCCTAACTGCTGCATTGCTCTCTCTCCAGAATTCACATTTCATTACTTACTTGCTGCAGCCCTTGCTGCGTTGTCCTTTAGGTTCATCTGTGCGTGTTGGGATCCTCCGGCAGATGAATTAAGGTGAAAATCTAGCCCAAAAACACAGGTGTGTAAAAATTAAGTCTGGGTTTCTCATTATTCTTAGAGAGATAGCCACAGTGAGAAATCAAAAGAACACTTGAGAGTGCTTTTTGTTCTGAGTTCTCCAGCTCCCTTGTGCTGTATAGTTAGTGCCATGGAAAGCTGACTTGCAGCAGTGCAGTGGTAAGGATCAAAAATAGTAGTGGCACAGATGAGTGTATGTGACCTTTTTCTTTGAAGCTAATGAGAGAAGAAGCTTGCAAGGGACTCTCATTTATTTTTTGAAAAATATGCAGAACTTTAATTAAAATATTACTTAAGCAGTAATTAATATGCTCTAGTTGTTAGAGAGGTGCAGCTGACAACTGAATTCCCAGTCCCTATATTGTGCTTAAGCCAGGTGAAGTGTAACCACTGAAGGTCAGTTATCTGGACAAGGCCATTTATCATTGAAACCCAATATTTTAAAGAAAACTCATACCAACGCTGTCTGCTTGTGAGAAAAGCATCAACATAAGCTCACAGTGTTGCATATTATAATTTTCTCCATGGTCCCCCACAGTTTCCTAAGAGTTTTTTACTGTAAGTTGCTGTCACGGTGGTAACTTTCATTGGTTTGGAGGCTCTGTGGTAAAAATGTGCACCATTTTGCTATTGTGTTTTGCAAGCTCACATAGGGATAGCATTAAAGCGCTCTGGTACAACAGTGCTCTCATTCATAGCTTGTTCCTCCCCAGGGAAAAAGCTACATTCTGTTGTAGTGGGGAGTCCTTAGCTGTCTAAAATGTCTTTTCTGGCTTGCTCTTAACTGTGTCTTTATTTATCTATCTCTTTTCAAGACAGCATTCGCCCTTCTTCGAGTAGCCAAATAGCTTTGTAACCAAAAAAGTGTCTTTGTCATTCGGTATCTCGTTTGCTTCGTACCACTGTCAAGTAGATAATGCAAAATCTGTCTCCTGGTATCTTTAGGTTTGGCACAGGCTGCAAATAAGCCTTTGCCAAAATGGTGTTGCCAGGTATTCTTGCAAGCCAGCTCTTTGTTTTTAAGCCTTTGAAAGACATTGAGTATGTGGATTTTCCTGAGAAGCAGACCTCTTCATTGGCTTCAGCAGGTACCAGTGCCTACCAGAGCTTCTGAATCTGTGTGTTTGTGTGTCCTTTGCCACGGGACAGCAGATCACAGCCCGGTCTCTGATATGGGCAATCAGCTGTCTGATCTCAGGTATAACACCTACTGTTAAAGGTGTTTCTCCTTACATTAGAAATGGGAATGCCTGCAGCCCTTACCTCTTCTGAATACTGAAGATCAGTATACTCATGCTACTGAAGTATCCAGAGCATTGCATCAGATATGGTGCAAATATTGGCTAATTTGTAAATAAAGCTTAATATTTATGGTTTTATGTGAGTAGAGATCAGTTCAGGCCATTGGAATTTGGCCTGTTGTCTCTGAAATTCGTCTCTCGCTGCTGTCAGTGACATGGGACAGGTAGAGGAGTGCATGTGTTAGCTGTACTGAGTTTGCTGAGCAGGGGGAAACTGTCTTAGATGCCTACCTGGCTGAACAGATAATAATACACACTTGAGTTCTGATAGCTGTTTTGTTCTGAAGTATCGTGAGTGATAATAGAGCTAAGAAAAATGCTTTATGTTTTTGAAACTGTGTATTGTGAAATTCAAGGTATTATCTAATGAATATAGATACGTGCCTCATAGGCACAACTCAGTAAATAAAAAGGCTGTTTGTGATTCAGAGGAAGCAAATGATTTCATTTCTCCTGGAAGGTTTTCTAAATTGACTTGAGGTTCCAAGATTATTAGCTACTGGCAACAGATTAAGTCCAAGGACTTGCTTTTGAATCATAGCCTTGTAACTAATTGTCTCTGATCTTAAAAAGTTGTTCATTTAATGACAAATTCAAAAAATCAAGCAGAATGAAGTTATATGACTGGGAGTAGTGAAAAACCGATGAGTTATCTAATTCAGTGTTTAGGTTACAGTTGTTGCTAATAATTTAGCTGAAGCTCTGGAATACTTACTTTCTGGTTATTTCTAAGGAATGTTTCAGAAACTTACTTTGTCTAATCATGCTGCTTCCTATCGTCTCACAGATTTTCAGAAGAATTCTGTCAATTGTTAGTCATATTCTTGCTTTGTATGGATGTAGTTTCTAACTGATCTAGGTAGGAAAACCAGAAAACTTCCTTGGTGCATAAATTCCACAAGGCAGCCCTGGGATTAAAATAGTTATTCCCTTCTCCAGAAACTTAGTTTATCCTCAAAGTATCATGAACGCAACAGCACTAGTACTGCAAATTTAACCTGAACATGTTAAAAGAGAGACATCATATATGCTTCCATCTTTTTTTAAACAGAGTCACATCTTGATAGCAAGCTTTTGAGAGTAATCAGCTCTTTCTGATTTTATTGCATGCAAATAGGAGAAGATTTCATATTATTCACTGAGAAAGAAAAGCCAATGGCATAAGCCCTTCTCTTGAACATTTTCTCAGAAAGGAGATCTTAATGAGGCAGTTTGATTTTCTTTGGTTGCCACATAAGCAGTTTGTGTAAAGCTTTGAGTTAACTTACATCTGATCAAATTTAAAACTCATAGATATTTAAGTGAATCAAATGTTTATATTGTTTTGAATAGTGCTCTCTTTATTAACCCTTTTCACTCAAAGTTTGGTTGATCCTCTGCTGTTCAAGAAGGGAAAAACAAATGGAGGAAACAGGCTGTGCCTTTCCTTTGTGCACAGGAGAGAGAAAGGTAGATGTATACTACAGTAGAGCTGCTCTCATACTTTCACAAGAAGTTTTTTATGTTCCTGGCAAGGACAGGAGAGAGCAGGTCTGTGTCCCTGTGAAAACACCTGTGGAGCAGAAGTCTGGCGAAGAATTCAATCTCTCCGTAGATGAGACTCAACATTGATTTAAATCCTGGTAGTTCATGTGCTGGTGTGTTTAAATGCCTGTGAATAAGAAGTGACCACAACAACTGATGGATATTTTCTCTCGCCCACGCCTGAAGTAAGAAAACCAAGCAATTTTCAGCATGTGCTCTCCATCTGTAAACCCAGCTCTGCATCTGCTGAGGAAAGATGTGATCCCAGTACAACAATAAAAAAAGGTAAGCATCTTCATGCCATAAGTATAAAAAACATTTCAGGTGTGTTAAGGGAAAAAAACCCACAAGCCAGAAACCCTAAAATAAACATCATACTTCTGTAAAGAGGTTACCAGGGACAGGAAACTGTGACTGCAGAAGAACAATTTGGTTTTAGATGTTCTCTTTCTGCCCTGCTGCATGCCATGTGTTGAAATGCACCAAAGCATGGATTTAAATTTCAGATGTACTTTTTATGTGGTTTTGTGTTACCTCTGGTAACATTACTACTCGAAATACATCACTCGATAATAAGGTTATTGAGATAATAATCTCTCATGAGAAAGGGCTGTGAATGGCAGCAAGTCTGATCTGGGGTGTTCCATAAAATTTTGGTTTATTAATAATTGTAATAACAGCTCATGATGACAGCACTGAGAGCCAAACAAAGATGAGGAATGTTGTACAAGTTCCATTTGTGATTGATATTTTCCTGGAAGCACGCTGTGGTTTTCTTCAGTATTTTGGGAAGTTTTCTGGGGGTTTGAGTTTTGCTTTTTTTATTAAGAGAAAATGTTTCTTTTGTTGGAAAAGTAAATTTTCTATCTCAGCTGTTTAGTCATTTCTCCTTGAGGTAGTGAAGCAGTGCAGCTGCTTCAAGCGTTCCAGATCTCCTTATCTTAGTTAATGTTTTACTTATTTTGAGTATTTGGCAGTGAAGGCCAAATAGCACTTGAATGCATCATAAATTTTAGTAGAACCTTCCAAGACAGCATACCTGTGAGAAGTACAGTGCTGTCAGCTGATATTTAGTCATGCACTTGATTTCTTACTGACATTCATTCAATGAATGTGCGGTAGGGAACAGACCTGAACCCAGTTCTTTAGGGTGCAAGGTTGTAACAGCAAAGTAGTTGGGGCATTCCACTGTAGTTTCATAGCTGATTTCCACAGGTTGGTATCTGGGTGATCAGCCAATTTTGCTACCTTTCTCAAGTGTAGCCCTTGAAAAGATCTCTGCAGAAATGGTAGTCAACAACATACATTTCAAAACTATTGATCCCATGTCTTGAAAATAAAAACTGTTAGTAGAGTCTTCTGTTTTTAATTTCCCTAACAGAAACTCATTACAATTGCCACTCTTCTCATTCTTTCTTTTGTGAGGCTAATTATCTTGAGAGTAATTCTTTCATTTATGATTTCTTAAAGAAAAAAAAAGGTCAAGGCTATAAGAACATTTCTTTCTTATCCTTAAAAAATAGTGCAGGGAGTATGCTTTTTATTATTTTAGATAGTTGTCCTAATGTTTTTAGAGTGATTACGTACCAAAGAACCAATCACAGATTATGATATTTCTATGTGTTGTGGAAGTGCCACTCACCTCAAAATACCCTCTTTTAAATACCAAGGCTGAAATAATGCAATGGTTAGGTGCCTTTCTTGGTGTAAATAGTAAGTACACAACGCTACCATTTTAATGATGATAGTTTTATAATGTTCTTCAAACATAATTTGTGTGCAGCCATGCTAATGTGCAGTAACAGTGAAGTATCATTTGGGACTCCGTGTAGTTGTTGCTTTTTACCGAGTCCATTTGCTTAAATTTCGGTCAGGTTTAATATTGTTGAAATACTTCAAGCAAAAGCCATGCCAGGTAACTCAGGTTGTTACAAAAGCAATCAGCCAGACCTACTGTATTTTGAGAAGAATCCATGTAGATGCTGTGTAGACATTTTTTTTTTCCCTTCACCTGCCTTTGGGGCTGGGCTTTTTTTAATGTCTTTACATTAAAGGATGCGAGAATCTTTGTTTTTAGCTTGTGCCTTAGACATGATAGAGGTGCTTGGTTTGTTTCCCCCACTTTTAGAGTTCTGATTTTACAAACACTGTTCTCCACCATTTCTCTCAACTCCTCCTCTAGTTGACTTGGCCTGAATCACCATAGGGTGTTATCCTAGTCACAATGTTCCAAGCATCTAAAAGAGGCAAGGTTTGGAAACAGAGATCAGAGTTCATCCTCCTCCCAACCCTGCTTCTGCTGCAGCTCCAGTAAGTATGCATTTGCACCACTGGTGGCATTTCTAGCAGGAATTCTAACCAACTGAGCCAATCTCAAGGTCCTGTAACTTCCACTATTTTGTCTGAACTGAAGCAGACCTTAGAAAATAATAACCCTCTTTGTGTGTGTTTAAAAAATTAATGTTTTTCTCTTGGAACTTTAATTTTTATTTATTGCTTAAACTTTGAAGCACTGGAGAGCCCAGCTATATACAGAAACGCTTTGAATGCTGGGCAGGTGGCATGGCTTCCTTGGGCTACTGGGATAATTTCTTTAGCAGACACAGCAGAAACAGGGACTGTTATTACAGAAGGCTCATACCACCTCTGGAGGTGACAAATAGCATGGAAATGATTGTGCTATTTTTTTAATAAAAAGGAATATGGAGGCTTGGTTGTGGAAATGAAATGAAATATGGAGGCAGTAACAAGGCTTGGTTGTGGAAATTAAATGGGACATTTAATTATGGCATTATGGCAATAAGGAAAATTTTTTCAGTGAGGTTGGATGAACACTACAGTAAAGGTTTAAAATAAATAAATAAATGTACTGCCTGTATTTTGGACAAGAACTACCCAGGGGATAAAAAAAAGGCAAGTTCAGCTCTTGAAAAGGAGGAAACCACACTGGAAATAGGGAAGGCTTTACTTAGTGGTTAATCTTTGTATTTATTT
Source organism: Oxyruncus cristatus (assembly GCA_013399855.1). Lineage (NCBI taxonomy): Eukaryota > Metazoa > Chordata > Aves > Passeriformes > Cotingidae > Oxyruncus > Oxyruncus cristatus. The sequence goes on from VXAY01005691.1 coordinate 176,024, forward strand.
TGGGGTTTTACTCACTGGTATTTTTGTGTCTTCAGACCCATGAGAACTGTAGTTTCAGAGAACTTTTGTAAAGCATCACTGACACCCTATCACATGCATCATCCAGTAATACTTTTAGAAGAAAGTACAAAATTGCTGGCATTTTCTTTTCTTTTTCTAACATTTTAACTAGGGAGAATGCCAGATATGTCAAGAAATGCTGATTCAGAATTTTTAGAAGGAATTTCTAAGAAATGTTGATCCCACAGAGAACAGAAATAGACTAAACAGCAAGGATGTACCTGGTGACCAAGGGAAGCTGTGAAAAAATAAAAAGAACAGAGGTTATGAAAGACAGATCTATGGAAAAGCTGTGGCAGCTGCTGTGTTCTCTGTGCAGTCTCCACTGATAATCTCCCATCCTTTGGGGCAGATTTCAACAAGAAGCACTGGTGAGCACAAAGTACAGGGAGGAGAGGGTGCTTAATCTTTAGGCCTGGAGCAGAGCTCTCTGAAAATGGGAGAAGAGCTCCCTGAAGCCACACTCAGCGAGCAGGAAACATAACAGACCTTGTCCTTTGTGGTGAGAGTCTCCCAAGGACTTAGCCTAAAAACTGCAACTGGGAAAGGACAAACAAAGCAATAGAGCAGAGGAGCAAGTCTACCTCTGTCTCTCCCAGCAACTTGTGCTTGTTTCCAACTTGCTCTTCACTATAGCTCTTTTCAGGCAGGACAGCAGTTCCCTCTCCATGATTTAGTAACTCAACAGGACTGCCATGCCTTGGACTTGCCTCTCTGTCATTAAATCCCACCAGCTGGTAAATTTTCATCCCACATGGCCCCAGTATTCTGTTATAAATCTTGTTTCTAGCCAAATATAGTGAGTGTTTATTTCTGTTAGATTCAAGCCTAGTGAAAATGTTCAACTGAAGCTTCCTTGCAAGGGTCTGTAAAACTTAAGGAAAATTCAAAAAATCCTCCAATTTTCCGCAAAGCATGAGGAGGGCATCCAGGACACTTAGTCTAATAACTCTGGGATGATTGTGTGTTCTTTGCTTATTATGCACCTCATATTCTCCATGTAATAGAGTTTTCACTTTGTGATCTGCAGGTAAACTTATTTACATGTCAAATATTTCAGCCTTCCAGGATGACAGTAACCAGAAGACTGTGTAGCCATTATTGTGTTTTGACCCACAGTTGAGAACATTTCTTCAAGCTGAGAAGGCAGAGGCAAATCACTCGCCTTTTTGGTTTTTTCCTCTGGACGCAGGTGAGCAGATTTGCATTATTGTTACACTCTTAGATGTTTTAATTTTCAAACCAATGCACTTGAAAGCTTAAATAACCTTTTTTGTCATGATGGTGAATGACTTAGATGGCGGGGTGACTTATAATTTAAGCAGAGTTCAAATCGCATTGGCAGGCAAGTCTGCTTAAGTGTAACCATCTGTGACAAAAAAGAAGTCTTGGCAGTCACTGCAACCTTAGGCAGCAAACATGGTACAAAATATAATCACCTTAAGATGGCCCTTTTTTTTTTTATTGTCTCCAAAGTGTATAAAAGTTGCCGTATAAGATTATAGGTCACTTATGTAGATCTTTTATAAGAGAACCTTAATCTTTTAACACATCATTTACACAAAATTGCTCCTGAAGTAAATCTTTCCGTGCCTAATTAGTGGACAGATTCCCACTCCTGCTGGGCCCTGATCCAGCTCTCTCAGATATCAGCATAGAGAGACTCTCAGTAAGTGTACAAGCTGAAGTAATCCATTATTTACCAGCTGTTAACGCAGGTTCTCAATGGAAAGACTGGTTATTGGCCCTGTCAGGCTGTACCACTGGTGATAACATGTAAAATGCTGCTGAATCTTGCTGTAGATGAGGTATGGGTAAAAGGGCTCTCTGCTAAAGCTTCTGTAAATACTTCCAGAGTGTGAAATGCAGCTCAGCTGAATGAACATACTGGAACTTCAACACCCAGACAACTGGCACAATGTAGTCCTGGATTTTCTGGGCATTCCACCTATGTCACATAGGTTCAGGTCTAACATACAAAAAGCTTTTTTCTGATCTTTGTTCTGGGTTCATCTTGCTTTGCAGCCTCTGTCTGTGGCACATAGGTGCTGGCACCACAGCTTCTGTAAGAGCTTTAAGCCGGTTCTTAGGAAGACTTTCTTCCAGTCCTCTTTGTCAGCAGTGATAAATTGTAAGTGTTGACATGCTAGTCCCTGTGTAATGCTCCCAGTACGGCAAGATTGATTTTTATTTTGATCTGGTCTTTCATTTGTATCAGGATTAAGTTTACTGCTGTTTGGGTGCGCATTTTCTTGTATCTTTTGTAGCTGTGGAGTCCAGAAGTAAATTTTTCAGAAGTGTTTAACCTTGACCTTATTTCTGTCTTCTCAAGTTAATAGCTCTTGGCCAGCAGAGTGCTCTTTCTCTACCCGCTGCTTGTAATCTGCTTGTTTGCTGCAGGGTGAGGCGCAGATTGTACCTGCCGTACACACAGCTGGATGTCATAGAAGATTCACACTTATTTTCAAACAAGTGCTCTTTTTATAAAAATCCTTGTAGTAGGTGTTTTATAAACTCAGCAAGCCAATGAGCCCAACAATATAAATCGGAAAGGACCAAGGGTCTGCGGTTTGTTTTGAATGGTGACCTTGCCTATCCTCAAAACAAGATTTTAATCACAGAACCCGCTTTTTGAGCTCAAACTTCTGAAGCTGGATCACAAACTTGTGGCCTTCCTCTTTTTTGTCCCAGGTTTGCCCAGCGGCTTTGCTGTCATCAGTCATTCTTGCTTTGTGCCTTTATTTTTGTATCCTGCTGAGCTTGACTGAGGGTTGTTTTAAGGAATTCTCCTGCTTTAGATCTCTATATTGAAATGTTTGGAGTCATGATAATGATTTTCTATCTAGCACTGTTAGCATTTCTCCTACCCAGTTTTCTAATTGTGATATCTGTTCGTTTGTAATACCTGCTCAAGAATAATCAAGTAACTGTTCCTGCTAGGCAAAGTTTTCTAATCTAAGCTGTAAACAATTTGTCCAGTTGATACAGGGGGTTTTTTTGGCAAATTCACAACCTGTCCAAGCATTTGTGTGAATTTTGTAAACATTTAAGCTAAAAATCTGAAGTCAACTGTTGAGCCTGGTAGAAAGCAGCATACATAAAACCTAAAAGGTCCACTTGTAAGGGAGAAAGATATCAAAGTGTGGGTGACGTTTTGGAAAATGTTGAGCACAAAGTTTGAGGGATAAAGAGGCACATTAAAGACTACTGGCTTGAAGAAAGTGAGTTGTGGTATTAACATAGTGAAATCTTTAGCTCCTGCCCTGAGGAGTTGCTTTTCATCGCTTGAAGTCTCAAGGTGTCTGCCTCTTAAATAATCAAAAAATTAGTCCCTGCAAGTTTCCTGTATTGAACTGGAAAGCTCTCTGGATCTGAAAGGATTGCAGGAACCTAAGCTTTTCAGTTTCTCCAGCAAAAAGCAAGTTAACTGCTGTCTTCTAGATGACCTCTGAAAGTCACTTGTAGTTTTTCATCGGGCCCTGCTGCAAGGCCACCGCAGCACGCGCCACATCGTGATTAGAGACTCCTGGAACAATGATCATTCAGCGCCACCCCCGCTGCTGATGTTAGGTAAATATTCAAATAATTTTTGAGGTACCAAAAACTGTAATTGCTTCTGAAAATAAACTGACTATTCTTTTGTTCTAAATACGTGGCATTGGGACAATATTCGGTTTTCCCATCATTTTCGGAGTCTCATCTGTTTCTAGGGTTATATTCAGTTCATTTGCATGTTCTTTCTTTGTTCAGTCACTTTTTAAATATTAAGCCCATTATCTTGGTTCTCAGTCATATTTAATGGACGTTTCTGTAATTTGTTCTATTTTAAGTACCTATTGCCAGTTCTATTTTTTAATGTATCGTATTTGCTTTTCCTCGTTATTCTTATGAAATCAGAATCTCTTTAGATCTTATAATGTGCTGCTACATTCTTACATTTGTTACAAATTGAGAAAGTGAAATTAGAATGAAATAAAGTCTAATCCACTCCATATATTATTTCTTTCACACAAGAGATTAGACCTTTGTTCAGTTGGTCTTTACCTGCTTCTCTTTGTTCCCTCCACCAACGTGTGCTATTTCAAAATCTTTTTATTTAGTGGGGAGAGGGAGCTGTAAGGCAAAAAATACCAATCCCATAGATTCTTCATTGCTTTTTAATTCTTAAATTGGTTTCATAACTCGTTCAGTAGTGGAAATGTCACAAAGAGTTGTATTTGTTGTTCATGTCAGCTAAAAACCAGTCTTCTCTCTGTGTTCTTCAGCTCCTGCACAAAACATGTCAATCCAGAAGAGTCCTGAATGCTGTCATCACTGTCCAACAATCCTAATAGTGATGTTTGTGTTCCTTGCTTTTATATCTCTTTTTCTTCATTCCCTGAGTCCATAAGAATCAAAGATGAAAAAGGGGTTGCTTATGCTCTAAATTTCCAATTTATAGGTCTTGTTTCTCTGTGTCAATAGCAACTGCCATCTTCATCCATTCCTGGCTGTTTCAGGGTTGGCTTCTTATCAGCTGCCTTCCTCCCATGCCTGCCTTCCCTGCTGGCTTGGGATCCAAGTCTGTACTTCAGACTATGTTTGTCAAGAAAATTCCTTTAGACAGACAAGTGGCAAGCAAAGCACACTATATGCAGGACCAAGACACACACAATTGTGTCTACTTTTCAAGGAGTCCGACTCCACATTCCCTACCCACTGATGTAAATGTTTTCTTTTTAGCTATCATCTCTCCTGCACTTAGGTTGTTTAATTACAGCATGAAAACACTAGGCATATGTTCAATTTACAGTTATTATCAGTGTCATTTCTCAGTGGTTTGTGTTCCATACAGGTTAGTTTTTTTAAAAAATTATCATTTTGTTTTGACGTTCCAGGTTCTGCATATTTTGTGCTACACTCTTGCCAGCGCTCTGTGGGTGTTTGGACTCTGGTAATCGTCTGGAGTGAATGCCTCATTGTTTGCCTATTATAGCTGTCATATTACTGAACACTGCACTGTTTCAGGTGCAATACCTAGATATTCTGGCCGTCGGACTCACACAGTGCTATTTTGACTAATTATAAGAATCTTTCAGGTGGCATGAAAGATTCATGCTCTGCCTATTCTGCTGTGTTGCCACATTCCTTTGTACCTTTCTTAGTAAGTGCTAAACAATCATTATGGATTAAGAACTTTTGCTTCAACATCTTTGTTATTTCTCCACTGCCATCATGGTCCCAAGGTGTAGGAAAATACTTGGCTGACCTGCTGTTGTCCTGAAGTTTCTGCAATACCCAGAATTTCTAGCTCTGAGCCACTCTATGAACCCACAGGGCATATATATGAGACCAGCATTCATAGAAATAACATGCTTGGCTCGGGCTTACTGTCATCAGAATAAAGAAGTGAATCTTTTTTAAAGCTGTAGCAACATGATTACATTTCTGTACAAGGTTGACTTTTTTTCACTTTAAAGTGAACTTCATGTTGATCAACCTTTTCTTTAGTTTTTGTCATACACCAAAAAAAAGGACAACAAAAGGGGGAACAAATGCTTGTTCACTTCATGGTCCTTGAATAGACAGAGTATATGTTGCTTCATCAAAACCACAGAGTAGCAACATCCTTCTAAAGTGAGGGCTGTGCATACAAACCTTGACTTTTGTGCTAGTCAATGACCAGGAGCAAATGAAGAAATGAACATGTTAAAATTCCTGGGAGTTTCAAAAACAGGCTGCTGTTCTAACAGGGCAAGTTGATTGACCCCCACTACTTTAGTATGGCTTACTGTATCTGATACTACCTGATCTTGAACAGGAGTGTAAGTGCTGATGAGATAGCTGTGTCAGAAATAATAAAAAATCTGTCTTGGTGTCTGCATAGATTCTCAATTGCTCCAGTTCATTGCATTGACCAATTATATCCCTTCAGATCCTTTCTTCTTGGTTCAGTAGGTGGAGCTGTAACATGTTTAAATTTTCCCTCGGCCAAGAGGTACCACTGCGGGTGCACTGACAGGCACAGCTCTCGGTTCCCAGCACTGCACATATTTATCCATTTTATACAAGTTGGCATTTTGCATCATTTTGAAATTGCACATAAAAAGGAACCTCAACTTCTGCGCTTAATCTGCTAGCTGGGAAAAACCATCAGTCTCCGTTTCTGATATGCACTCTTCAGATTTTGGATGGCTGTTTCCTACTGTTCAAAGAAAAACAAAACGTGTTTAGGCTCAATTTTAATAATTTGGGCTTTGGGAAAAAATAATCTCTAACATAGTAAATTTTGCTTATTTTGCTAGTTGCTAGTTTGAAACAGACTCTTTGGAACAATTGAGAATTCATGAAATCACCTCATTAATTTTTTTCAATTTTAGTATAATATCAAATCCATTGCCAATTGTTAGTTTTCATGTTCTCAAGTAGTTTACACTTTGTAGTGTCAATAAAAGCTTTTTAAATAACAGGAAGCTATTATATAAATGGACATTTCTGATAATTTTTGCAAAATTGCTCTTAAAAATTCTGTGCTACTGAAAAAAAAAAAGAGCCTGATAATGAGACTAATTCACTCTTCAAATGTTACAGCATCATTTGAACATTGTCACATCATCTCAAATCATTCTTAATTCTAAAAACCCTTTTCCAATTCAATTTTCTGTGGAAAGCGCTCTGTAAAAGCAATGAGAGTACCCAAATTAATTTTAAAGATCACAAAATTGCTATTTCTTTTTAGCAAAGAGCTGTCTTGTCCTGATCTCCTGTATGCAAAATTATCTTAATGGTATCTTCTTTCATCTTAGTATTCTCCCTTGAGCAGTTTGAGTGCTTTCTAGTTCTCTGTAGTTGCAGCTAAATATTTCAAGCAGGCATCAGAAACATTACAGATTGTCTCCTTTGAGTTCCAAGAGCTTCTTTGATGGGGGCTGGTGGCATCCTTTCGCAGTGCACCATATAAACCAGCAGTTCCTAACCTTTTTCTTTGTATTTTATTTTTCACAGGAGTTTCTAATAACCGTGACTTTCTCCTTGTCTGCTGCATCGCTGCCCTGCCCGTGCACTCTCCCATCCCTTGATGTACAGCCAGGCTGCTGCAGTGTCTCCAGCCTTGGTCCTTCATCCTTGTCCTGTCCCAGGGGCCCACTGTGCTTCCCAGGGCAGGAGAAATCTAAGGGTGCAGGTTAGAGGAATGGAGAAAGGAGGATCCATCTGCAGCTTTAGCACCTCTCTTGGCTAGCCTGTTTTGCCACTTCCACCTTAAAATGCCCAGCAGAGCTCAGCATCTTGTGCTTTGCTCAGAAGTTTACCCTATACGTTGACATATCTCCTTAATAAGGTATGTATCAACCAGAAACCACTAATACAAACAAGGACTACAAAAGAGCCAGTCTTTCATAAAATAGCTGCTTTTTCCTTTTAGCTCTTGTACAAGCTCTTTCATGATCTTTAACAGTCTGCAATTGTATATTCACTTTCAACTTGAAATATAGCTGTCCCATTTGGAAAATGTTATTATCGATACTGGTATTATCCAAGACACTTTATTTGTCTAATCAGCTGAGTTGTCAGGTTGAGTTAGCAAATCCATTTGTATGAATCACAGAACAGCTTGTGGCTGTGGTGTATTTGTTTGTGATATTTATTAGGTATGCATGCTGGGTAGTTTGGATGGAGGCATTGAGGTTCCTTTGCTACAGTCCTGTGCGATTCAAAGCCAAATAAATCATCCTTTTGAACACAGTGCTGCAGAGATGAGAAGAAACCTGTAGATTCTACGTTGGCATTGGGTGGTGGACCATATTTTGAGGAACTTAATACTGTAAATAGCAGGTGCTGTGCATTGTAGACCCATGAGTTATTGCTTTGTCAGAGGGTAAATTAATCAAAACCATAGTAATCCATTACACAGGCCTTAATGTATTAAGAAACATTGTATATGCTTGCAATGTCTTGAATAATCTGTAAAATCCACACTTTGAAGAAAAGGTTATACCGATTTGCTGTACTCCTTTATAGGGTATATCCCTTAATCTCAATCATCGGTAAAAAAAGTCTAATGAAGTTAAAAGGCAAAAACATGGCTGAAGATTGTTATGCAGTATCGATCTGCTGGCACTATTTGGCTGCATTGTGTGCATTCTCATATCACTTTTTAGTATGTGCTTGGGGTTTACAAAGACTAGCTAAGCTCAACTGCCAGTAAAACTCACTAGTGTTTTATTGTGTATCCTCACACTTTATTCGTAGACCTCTATACTTGCAGGATGTAAGACTGTCTAAAACCAGCATCGATAGTGATGAGTGATCACTATTTAGGGATGCCTTATATTTGAAGCAGAATCTTGCTTAGCAAGTGAGACTACAGTGATTGCTCATGGGACTGGCAAGTGCAAGAGGAGGGTAGAGAGAGGTTCAGTGCAAAGTATAAACACAAAATGAAAATTTCTAAATATATTAGTTTGTTAATACGTACAGTTCCATATATTTTCAGTTAAAAAAATAAAAGCAAACTTTTCCATTTGATCAACTGATTTCTCCATGGTAATGGACCTGAATTTTAACAGCAGCAATGAACAACTGCTTTAGAAGGAGGATATTCTCCTTCCTGGGAAAGCACATTTATTTCCTTCTCTCTTTCCCAACACTTTTCTTATCCTTAAAAAAAAAAAAAAAAAGCCAAAACAAAACTCAAAAGTACCTCTTCTTGAAATGTGTGTATGTGTACATGTATATATATGTGTGTGTATATATAGACATGTATAAACTGCAAATAAACCTGTTATTACTTTGGCATTACAGCAAAGAATTGAATTCCAAGTTTCCTAGAAGAGAGAATTGGAAAGCAGTTATTCTCAAGTGAACCAAAATACGTTGTAGTTATTCCCCCACCGTCTGGAAGCCATGAGATCCTGTCTTTGGGAGGCAGCCATCTTTTCATCTGTACATATCCAGGCCTGCCATCCCATCCCCCTGCACTTCCCCACTTGCTTTTGTCAAAAAGATTCAGCAGTCAGCCTGCTCCTAAGGAATATGTTGTGTTTGTTGAACGAGTATCTTCTGTTCGTTGCAGAATACACTATTTGCTACTCTTCCTCCACCTCTAGGTCTGCAACCAAACTGTATTTTTTCACTTGAAATGGAGTTATTTTGAGATGCCTTGTAACATGAGTGGGTGAATATGCTACTGACTCCAAGAAACCTCTGAGTAATTTTTGTTAGGGTTCTGCATGTGACTGAGGCTCGGAGGGTGATCCACAGGGGCTGGATCCACAGGTTCAGGACCAGGCATCTCCCACTGACAGGTGCCTCCAGGAGCTTCAGCCAGTGCTTTTGCAGTTGCTGTGCATGCCCGGAGGTCAAAAAGCACTCAGCATCTCACAGATGCGAGACTAATGACTTTTAAATCTAATATGGCCAAGATTTCATGCCAATTATCAAATGAATGTTCCTATTTCCTGTAAATATGTGTTTTATAATACTCTCAGCTACACTTCGACTACTTTGTGCAGGCTGTCTCGGCAAACAAGCTGTAAAAGGAGTTAAGTGCCAATTAAAGCGCTGGGAAGAACCTCTTTTGCATGAACTCGGCGAGGCACTGTAGCGTGCATAATTCCACTTGTACAGATCCTGAATTGTTAGCTTTCATTTCCAGTATGCTACAGCAACACCTGGTTTATAGGACCCGGGACATTCCTGTGGAAAATCAACAATGGCATACTTTTGGAAAACCATTCTGTTTATTTTTAATGTAATTGTTCCAAACCATATTAAGAACAAGCTGAATGAAAGGTTCTAGACAATTACCCCACTGGTACCTCTAAAGATCAACAGAATAGTTTGCTGATAATTACATATTTACCGTTACCAAGGTGGAAGTATTTAGTAGCTTTGGGATCAAATTCTGTCAATCCTCCAAGATAAAGTTTTAAGCAATTGGACTCATTATACTTCCCTAAGTTTACATCTACCGCATTTTTTGTATTTCCTTCTGTTTAAATCCGTTGTATTGTGGGAGACAACAAATAAATGTGTTTTTTTCCACTTCTTTCCACTCTCTCCTCTCTCTTTATGGACACAGACTTGAATTCTCTCTGCAATTTCTCTAGGGGGTGATAACAGCAAGGCTTTTTCCCTCTGCCAGCGTATGCAACTTGGCTGAATTAATGAAAACATGGAAGAGGAGGACCAGCAGTAGACACAGGTAGGTAAACAATTGCTAACCATTGAACCTAAATTACTTTCTAAATTATATTTTTGACAGTGTTCACACTTTTTAGTATTTGGAAGGAGTCTACCATTTCTAACTATGTTCTACAGTTTATTTCATATTTACTTCTCAAAGTCATTGACAAGTATATATTTATTCTTTTTTTTTTGTCATTTTCTCACCTTACAGGACTGGTTTTGCTTTTCATTTTGTCTCTGTGGAGAGTAAATTCCTTCAAGAGCCCAGCATCCATGTATGCTGCTGTTGCTTTCAGCTTCATATCCTCCACTGAAAGGTGGGAGCAAAGGCTTGTCAGCCTTTGCAGCTTACTGTGATTTGGTTCCTAGTGTGCAAATGTTAAGTACAAGCAGCAAGTCAGCTTTCAGAATAAGGGTTAGCTTTGCAAGCAGCATGAGATCCAGACCATTTTCTCTTTTACAGGAGAATGTAACTTGCTCTGTTTTACCTGATGAAAAATTAAGTTTATTTTCCTCTTCCTTCCCCTGACAAAATAGACTGCTCAAGCTGTATAACTATCTGTGCATGAAAACGCAGCAGGAATGTGTCAGGAACTTGAAGAGAAAAAAAGACATGATGCAAAATAGGAAAAGATTGATTCCTTTATCTAAGGGACAGGAAAAAAAATGCTCTGGGATAATTGTAATGCATAAATGAAAGCAATATCTAAAATGCTGCTTCCCTTTGTTAGAAATGTTGAAGAAAAATTCCCTCTGTGCCTGGGAGATCAAACCAAAGCTATGTCGAAGTAGGTGTTCTGGAACCCCTGTGTGCAACTGAGCCACTCGGGACAGCAAGTGTTCAACACACAAAGCTGCTTGTAGTCTATAAAACAGGGGCTTTTGAGAGGAATTACTCTCTTTACAGAGAGAGTAATCAGCCATTGGAATGGGCTGCCCAGGGAAGTGGTGGGTTCTCCATCCCTGGAGGTTTTCAAGATGAGGCTGGATGTGGCACTTAGTGCCATAGTCTAGTAACCGCGGTGGTGTTGGATCAAGGGTTGGACTTGATGATCTCAGAGGTCCTTTCCAACCCGTCTGATTCTATGATTCTATGATTCTGTGAATATTCTGCTGTTGGACTCCAGGTAGTATTTTCCTGTACTAGTTTCTGGGTGCAACCTGCATTTGCTTCCTTGCAACTTTCTATTAAAACAGTTTGGCTCATAATCCCTAATTTTAGGAATACTTTTACCCATTTAGTGTATTCTTTTGGAAAATGTGAAGGAAACAGAGAGCCTGGATTGTCTTCCTTGGACAGATCACCTTCAGAGTACATCTCGGATATCCCTGGGAATACTCTATAAGGATACCAGTATTCTGTAGGTACACTCAGCCTGTTTATCGCCTCCTAAGCCCAGCTGTGACTTTCTGTTCTCTGGAAGAAAAAGTGAAATCAAAAGCTACCTCAGTTTTCTGGTAAAAACTCTATCTTCTGTTTCAGCCAAGTGCTTTGACTTTTCATCTTCAAGATTGCAGTAAAAAATTCTTTTCTGGCTCATATTCTTTCTATCAGTTACCAGTATTCAGAAGCCCCTGACTTTTTTTTTGTTATCACAGAGGGTAGGTTTGTAATTTTTTTCCTTGGTTTTGCTCTTATTTTCCCTCTCACATTTACAGTCACGTGAAAATTCTTTCCAAATACAGTTTGGCAATGGCCATTAAAGAGGAAGTATTTCAAGTACTTAAAAAAATAAAAACCTCCAGCCTGTTCATTTTTCACTATCTATAAAGTCAAAGAAGTGCTACCAGATATTTGGAATAAATGTAGAGAACAGAATTTAGGGTGGATATTTAATTTATAACAACAGCTGTGTTGTTCTGTGATCAGAATGCATGAAAAAAATACTACCCAAAAAGAAGCCACAATCTTAGCAAGTTTTTGTTTGTTTGTTTATTTTGGGTTTTGGTTTTGGTTTTGTTTTTTATAATCAGACCATGCTCAAAAACTTCTATGTGCTTTTCCAGGAAACATCAATTTTTGTTGGTGCCAGGACTTTTTCCGTCATTTGGGATATCTAACATTTTATGCCAGGAGAGCTAAAAAGGAAGTAACTTGGTCTTGCTTTTTTCCAAGTCATCCTGTCTACAAAGTGTTTACTCTTGATCATGTTGTTTGGAGTTGGCATTTTTGCCTGGGCAACGCATTTTCAGGTTCTTGCCTTATTCACTGCTCCAAGGGCTTTGGGTTCCAGCTAGTTTTGTTCAGGCTTGTAGCTAGTGTAATAGTTATGGGGTGTGTGCCTTTAGAATTGATGTGGACAACTCAAACTAAGCATATTTTTACTGGGAATTAAACCGCGTGGTAGCATCCTCTCAATACATTCAGGTTGAACACTGGAAGGGCACAGCAATAAGCAAGTCTCAACCACTTGGCCCAGACAAGCAGGGTTTCCTTGATTTTCTTGTTTTTACTATTTTATTAGGCTTTTTCTCTCTGGATGTTATAGCTAATCCATTAAACATACTTGGTATACTAGAAGGGAAGCACAGGGAGAGAGCACAGGTCAAAAACAGTAGCAGTGGCAATTTCCGGATAATTTTTCCATGCTGAGCATAAATGGCAACCAGAGAACTGATGTGCTTGCTGTGCAGCTGTCACCTTGTCTGGGAATATATGTAGGGACAAAGACCAGTACTGACACCTCTTAAGAGGCATATTTTGTGTAGAAGGATATTAGCAATTCAAAAGCTAAACTGGGATCTAAGCAAGGTCATTGGCTGGTCAGACAGTTTATTTTTGACCTAAGCGGTGTTTAATTTAAGAAGCAGAAGGTCTGGGATAAGCAGGTGCAAACCTAAATGGGCAGCTGGCTGCTGGGTGATGTTGAAGCTGAGTCATCCTAAAGGGCAGCCCATTTGTACTCTCACTCAAAAGAGAAGAAAGGTGAAGACCAGAATGAGAGAAAGGACGCCCTCCCCAACCCTATAATGCTTTAGTATCACTGAACTCCAGGCATTTCTGTACCAATAGCAAGGAAAAAAAAAAAAGGAAAGGCAAATAGAGAAAGATATAAATTTTAAATAAAATATGCCTGTGCATACATGCAAATTAGCTGAAACCCTTGGTGTGTCTGACCAAAAGCAATATTTTAAAAATTTTAATCTGTTTTCTGTAAAATTTCCTAATTCCAGTATGTATTACAAATATACACAGTGTAAATAAAATCTGAGCTTTCTCGCAACAACTCAGGAGGGAAAGTAATGAACAATCTTAGTATGGCTTTCTTATAAATAAAACATGCTACTCTGTTTTGTTTAGGGTCTTTAAGTCCTCAGCTCTGTGCTGCTGGCTGGAATAATTAGGTTCTGTTTTGAAGGTCATGATTTTTCTTTTTTTAATATAAAGACGAATTTTTCACTTTGAAAAAGGAACTTTCTTCTGTTTTAGAGAATATTATTTCCATAGTTTGAACCTCTTGGATCTCCCAGCTCTGTTTCTTGCCAAATCTAGTTTCCTCATCCTACATTAGCATCAAAAGTGTGCTTTTGGGGAGGAGCTTTTGGCTGCCTCAGAAGGGTTGCTGTCATTTTTATTTCAGCTTAGGTTTCCCTGATAGCCCTCCCTCTTCTACCGTAGGCACAGAGGTGCTGTTGCAATACTTAAAAGCAGTATCTAATAGATCAGGTGTGACAGAACTTCCCTAAACCTGTGTAAAAAGCTTTTTGCCCAATTCCCTCCTGAAATATCACTGAAGTGGTGTTTGACAGATTTGTGTAGCTATGAAAGCTCTCAATTGCTATTATTACACAAGTCTCTGAAAATATATTGATAGGCTTAAGTCTCCATATTTCTGATTCCACCCACTAAACAGAGCCCAGGCTATACTTCTCGCTGACTACTTTTCTCCTTTTGTACAGATTCATCTGTTAGTTTGACTCTGGGGGGAAAAAAAAAAAAAAAAGAAGAAGAAAGAAAAAGATAATAAAAGATAATTGTCATTGCCTTGGCCTCAACACTAGCTGGGGAAAAATGGGGGGAAGGAATAAAATACTTCCAGTGCTCCAGTGTTTGAACCATAAAAGCTGAAGTGGGTACCTGCTTACTTCATCACTCATTTTTGAAAATGGGGAGTCACCCAAGCATGAACTGAAGCAAGCAGTTAATGTCCCGTATGAAGGGAGATGTGGGTTTGATTTCTGATAGTATTTCATGCAACTTTCCTTCTCTTTCTCCTTCTGTTGTCCTCTTTTTGCTGTGGTGGTTAGACTTAAACAAACCACTTGTTCTCAGTCAGTGAGCTCAGGTCTTCAGGATCCTGTGAAGCTTGTGTTCTTGTGCAGTGCATGAGAACCAGCTTCTGGTGACTTCTCCACAACTCTGAACTGCTCTGAGAGATTGGACACCTGGGCTAAGCACACACTCTGATATCACACACAGAAATGTGGAGCAGAGAAGAAGGTGCTGCGGATCCTTTTAGGTTGCCAATACCTATGGGTACGATACTGTGGCTTGTTTGGTTGTTACTTATAGGATTTAGAATACCGGTGATAGTTTCTGAGTTGCATGGATCACCTCGAAGGTAATTTGGCTCTGGCAAAGCTTAAAAGTAAGCAAAAGTCCCTATTTCTAAAGATGCACTGAGGGACCACAGCTAACCTGGTCAAATATGAGAGGCAGCACCTGAGGATGTTTTAAGAGGAGAGGGGCTGAATCAGGCCACTGAACTATGGGATCTGCATTCACAAGGAGCAAAGGTGGTAATTGCAGGGGAAGGGTGTGCTGTCATTAACATTTTCTGCCTGTCTTCACCCCATTATGCTGCTCAGCAATTGTGGACTTCTTGTGCTGAACACAACTGCCTGGATCACGACATCCAGATAACTGGGCATTCAAGTCCATTCACCTGGGACCAGGGTAGAATTATCAGCAGCTCTCAATGAGCTTCAGACCTAGAATAAGAAAACAACTCATACCCATGTTTGCCATCTACACTTATCAATTTTTCCTGTGCTACGTGCTCCACATGTTTCACCAAAACAAAATGGTCTCTTCATTCTTCTGTTCATTTTGTTGGGCACAATGAGAGGATGGGAAATATTTTCTGGAAGTATTTTCTGAACTAAGCTCTGTATTCGTTTGATAGTAAGCTTCCCTTTCCCCCGTGATCTTGAGATCTCAACAATTTATTTTCCAAACCTAAATGCCAGTGGGTAGGTTTATAAATTTTTTGAAGTTAAAATATGTAGAATTTAAGCCCTAAAATTAAGTATACAAAGCATTTACATAATTTAAGGACTGCATTATTATTTGCTTTGATATAGACATGCCTATTAAATTGATGAGAACTCCTTAAAATTGTATTTTGAATGCTTCAGTAAAGTTTTCTGGAACTTAAATGCATCTGTGCTCAGAAACCTTGCCTGGTCTGCCACTGTTTGTCATCATAGGAGACTGGAATATATTTAGCTTCAGGAAAAATGATTTAGTTAAAATGTAGTTTGAAAACTCCTGTGGCACTGGAGACTCTTTTGGGAGCATATTTTATAAATTGATGCTTAAATACCTCCTTTTGCTTACAGCTGTATTTTGGGGGTTGGGCAGGTGGGAATGGCTTTCATTCTAAAAAGTATTTGAGGACCTCTGCTTCTTTTAAACAGGTGTCAAAAAACTGTTCATGGGTAAAAACCAACACATTTCTTCAAAGTGCTCTACTAACTACACATCTCCATCTCTATTTGCAGACCAGGCACTTAAAGCATGTCTTCAAGTTATAGGTGTGCCGGAGTGGAGTTTAATGATGAAGAGATGCTTCCTGTGCATTTAGGGATTTTCAGAGGACTTAGCAGAAATGAGGTAATCAATCTCACTGCAACCCTTGTATCAGATAGGTAGTTAATTGAAAAGAGACAGTCCTGATGCTTTTTTGGCCAGTGGAAAAAGCCCTTGAAGGGCAACATTATGTCACTCAAGCCTGTTTTCCAGCACCTACTCCAGTTAGCCTCCTGTCTACATGTGCTTCTTGATATAGATAAAATTTGCTTCCCATATGTACATTATTCAACTGCAGACTCTGAACTACTCAAACATGTTGCTCAGGCATGGGATAACTGGCTGGTTTTTGTTTGGTTTTGGTTTTTTTTCTTAAGCTCAAAGGAGGTAGCTTCACTCTGTAATGTGTTTAGTTTGTAGGTGACAAATGGTCTGTGAAAGCCTCAGAGGCAACTCAATAGTAATGAGGCCAGGCAGCAGAAGTCCCCATTGTTGCTCAGTGTGGTGAGCCAGTATAATTGGAACTGTATAAAGTGAAACAGAGTTAGAATTTAGCAACATAATACTCCAAAAAAGTCATAAAAATAAAACACCGTGCCTCTGCTCTTTCCAGCATCTTGAGAATATACTGCTGCTCTCTCATTTGCTTCTTTCTACACATGCTTTGTTTATTAATGCTCTCTTACTTCATCTTGCATCTTTACCTGAAGATTGTGTCAACATTTGGTAAGGGCTGATTTGCTGTTTCATTATTGTCAGTTTTTGTTTGGTCACTTCCAAAGACACACAGGAGAGGCTGCAGTGTTTTGGAGCATTGTAACATATGAGGACTCATTACTTCAAGAAAAGATAAATAGTGGCAAATTTTTTAATCTAAGCCTAACCATCTAAATCTAGCATTAGCCATCATTCTGAATTAACTCCCTAAACCCTTTTTACAAGTACTGTTTTACAGAAGTGTGTCCCATTAAGGTTACCTCACCCTTTCTTGGGTGTCAGGGGCATTCAAGGCTGGACCCTTCATAATAGATGAATGAATAGAATGCATAGTCAAATAATATAATGCCTTTCTAATAGGAAACTAATCCCATGTCTCAATTTATCTTAATACAGTTAAACAAGTACAGCACAAGTCATTCTGAAGAACGGAGAAGACAGATGTTCCAAGTCAAAATTTAATAAGAGGTGTCTTCAAGGAAAACCTCTGTAACAGGGTAGGCATTTTTTCCCCTCAGTGTCTCTGAAATACAGTATTTTCTTGATTAAGTTATCTGTTTTCATGAAGGAGACTACTGTAATAACAGCAAGGGTGAAGAACGTGACATTTAAATTGCCTTTACAGTTACAAAGGAAAAAGACACAGACGGTGTATGAAATTTTAAATGTCTCTGTCTCAGATATGTTTCTCTGCTTCAGTGTAGAGTCAGAAATATCAAATTATTTTCTTTATCCATTAGATATTCATATATAGATATAGATATCCATATATATTCATACACTGAAGATTGCAAAATTGTTACAGCAGAACTGAATATTTCACTTGCAGTTAATGCTCAGCCTGGATTAGTGCCAGACAGGTCTCCACTGTGACACAGAAAACCTATTGATAAACATTCAGTGAGCAGGGCTCTCCAAAATTTGCCGTAGATCATCAGGACCTCCTGCTGCCCCACTTCAAACCAGCATGAAAGGTACTCATTTTCAGATTTGGAAAGACATGATGACTTGAATAAATAAATAAAAAGTCCTAACATTTACTATCTCTCTGACTTCCCCAGGGCACTTCAATTCAAATGTGACTGATCAACTTTGGAGCAAATCCAGTGAAACAGGAAGTTAGCCAGAGCTGAAGCCATCTAGAGTTGCTTCTTCCACGAAAGTAGGACAATTCTTTGTGCATTCCTGTGAACTTCTTTCACACTGAAAGTGTTGGAATTCAGTAAAATGGAAATGAAAGCCAGCAATGTGAATTGCAATATGACTCTTTGACAGCAGTTTACTGTTAGTCATTTAAGTATCTTTAAGATATTGGACTGATATTGATTTCTGTCACATAGAAAGCAACATTTAGAAAATATTCTGCTCACTTTATTATTGCTTAAGTCACACTCTACAGGCTCTACACAAGAACAAATTAACTCCGTTTTGGCCAAAGTAGGAAGCAAAAGAGTGTAAACATTCAAACTACTGCTAAATATCAATGAACTTACACAAACTGTACCAGGAAAGACAAATCACATGGTTGACTTGTTTTGTTTTGTTTTTAAATTTGGATGGGTGAAGGAAGAAAATTATTATTGTTTTGAATAACACATATTGATTATGCAAAATGCTGGCATGGAATGGCCTCCATAAGAAAAATTGTAACTACATATCATTACCCTTGCGTTTTATTAAGGGCAAAAGAAGAAACATGTTATGTGTAATGCCAAGAATATAAGTCCCAATGGAATCTTAATAGTCTCATTAAATAATATTTATTTACCCCATATGAAGTTATTATGGAAAAAGGAGAAGTACTTTAAAGAAAAAGTATAATAATACAGAGTTGTCATACACATACTTCCTAGTATCTGCTACTTTTTCTGATATGATGCTCGGTCTTCCAATGCCTTTTGGGGTCCTAGCATTGAAGGTTTCAGAAAGAAGAGGAAATGATGCAGCTCAGATCTTTAGCCATGAGGAATATATTGTTGATTTCTCCCTTCTCATCTTAGGAGCCTCTTGAGGTAATATTTCTGTGTTTGCTAATGTGTCATACTCCTTGCCTAATCTTTACTGATTAGTGCAAGAGACTTTCCTATATATGGTGTATTTCACACAAGTTGGGTGCTTGATCTCTGTTCCCTTTGTACCTCTGAATGAGGTTTTGCTCAGCTCCGAGTCTGCATTTCTTCAGCTGACATCAGTGAGTTGTATATAATGCTGGGGCTTCCCGTGCCAACCTACCAGCGGTCTCTTACCATCCCATGCCTTCACTTCTCTAGACCACCTCCTCTGTCCACACTTTCCAAGGTCTCTCCTATCACACCATGTCTTCTACAGAAGAATAACTATTATTGTACTGTACAAAGATGAGCAAAAATAAAGCAAATTAGGCATAAACACCTGGTCATCAGAAAAATTGCTATCAAAAAGTTGGGAAATTGCAGGCAGCTCAAGAGAAGTTGAGAAGAAGTATACTTGACAAGCTGCTCTCCTGAGGCCTTGCAAACTCAACACTGCTGCTAGCGTGGCAATACAGTGTGTGCTGGGTGCCAGGGCTTGTTGCAACCCACCCCAGAAAGGGGAGGGTAACCCAGGTTCTTATTAATAAATCCCTTGGGGTGGATTAGAGTGAAACAACACTGAATAATCAGTGTTTGTAAACCTGTATATGTAGAGTTTATTTTAGAATAATTTTGTTTCAAAGATAAACAGGTATGTTGCCATTTTGGGTTATCATTCTACAGCAAAACAACATCTATACAGCAATATAGCAACATTAAAGCATAGCAATATAGCACTGTTAAAGCATAGTAATATTAAAGCATCTATAGCAATAAAACAGTATTAGAGCATAGCAGTAGAGCACTGTTAAAGCATGGCAATATTAGAGCATCTATGCAATATGGCATTGTTAATAGTAAAGCATCTGTAGATTAAAGCGTAGCAATGTAGCACTGTTAAAGCATAGTAGTATTAAAGCATCTGTGGCAATAAAGCATTGTTAAAGCATAGCATCTATAGCAGTAAAGCATAAAGGTAACACTTAAGGAAATGCATAAGGGAAAGGAAGGATAAGGGTGGAAAGAAGTATATAGTCACTGCCCATGGGGTCCAGCGATGAAATTTGGTAGCTGCAGCTTCTATGTCTGTTGGTTGAAGTGGTGGTCTTGGTCCATTGGGGCTGGGGAAGCCCCCCCCCCCCCCCAATTATATGAGATTGTTTATGTGTTATATT